>APFE031284263.1:67021-78899 GCA_000404065.3 Pinus taeda
TTGGCATGACCCAGGTTTAGTATCTAGGATACATTATTGGTGAATGAGGGGTGCATGTGGATGTAGCCAAGATCCAAGTCATTCGGGATTGGCCAGCCCCAACCACTCTAACATAGCTCTGTAGCTTTTCGAGTCTTACCAATTTCTACTGTAGTTTAGTGTTGTGATTCTCTTATATCACTTGGCCCTTGAGTCAAGTCACCAAGGGAGGAGAGAAAGAAAAATTATTTTGGTCTAAATCTCAATAGAAGGAATTCATAGAGTTGAAACATTGCCTTTGCTCTACACCAATGCTCACTTTACCAAAATTTCAACATCCATTTGAGATGGAGATGGATGCTTCTAAATATGCTATTGGGGCAATCCTTACTCAACAGGGGCATCTAGTGGCATATCACAGTGAGACACTTTCAGACATAATTTGAAAATACCCCACTTATGAAAAAGAGATGTATTCCAGTGTGCAGGCTTGCCGATAATGGAAGCATCACATTTGGGGAAATAAATGGTCATCCACATAGACCACCAACCCCCATAGTTCATATAGATGTAAGGGAAGTTGCAGAATGATCACCATCCAAAGTGGTCCACATACCTGCATCAGTTCCATTTGAATATCAAGTATAGGAAGGGTAGCACCAATAATGTTGCAGGCATCCTCAGTTGACCGTCGATCATGGCATTAACCACCATGATCAACTCTTGTGGGCATGATACTTTTGATTGACGAATTATTTACAAATGTGACCCAGAGTTCAACCACACATACGAGAGGCTCTTGGAGGGTCAGCAAGTTCCATATTTTCACCTACAGGATTCCCTGCTATGTCACCTGGCACACTTTTTTGTTCCTTCAAGTGACTTAGCTAAGATGATTTGGGAAGCAAACTACATTCAGGCCACTGGGCATTTCGGGGTCGAGAAAATAGTGGCAGTACAACAAAAGTATTTCTACTGGTCGAATCTTCGACAGGACGTCAAGAAGTACATCATGTCCTGCACTACATGCACCATTATCAAACTGACCATCAAGAAGTAAGGCCTATATAATCCGCTACGTACCCTTAATTGACCTTGAGAATCCATCTCCATGGATTACATGTCGGGCCTTCCTTCTACTAAGCAGGGAAACAACTGTGTTTTTGTTATCGTCGACAAATTCTCGAAGATGGTCATTTTGGCAGCCTACAAGAAGAATATCACTGCAAAAGCCACAACTAAACTCTTCTTTGAACGAGTGTGGGTACACTTTGGGATCCCATAGCCTATCATCTCAGGTCAAGACAATAGGTTCCTCAGTACATTTTGGTCCAGTCTCTAGTCGATGCTCGACACCAAGCTCACTAAGTCTACAACTTTCCAGCCCCAAACCGATGGCCAAATAGAGGTTGTCAATAGGTTGATCATACACCTTCTACACATGTACAACTCAAACCATCCATACACATGGGATGAGAGACTTACCTATGTCTAACATAGCTATAACTAGGCTCTCCATAGATCGACTGGCCACATACCTTTTAAGGTGAGCTTGGGATTCCAGCCACTATGTCCTATTGATGCGGCCATACCATTTGTAGCTACTGAGGCAGATTTGGCTCATTTTCAGTTGGAAGTTGATAAAGCAAACAAGTTCATTGAACGCATCCAACATATCTGCCAACAGGTCCATCACATTCTGAAAAAATCAATTCCAAGTACAAGTAATGACATGATCAACATTGGGCGCCACACAAGTTTTGGGTGGGCGACAAAGTCTAGTTGCATTTGAAGAAGGAATGCCTTACCAGAGCCTATCTTAAACTCAAACAACTATGATATGGTCCTTATACCATTACGAAGGCTATGGGTGACAATGCATTTGAGCTCAATTGTCCCCCATTCCTTGGCCTGTACCTAGTGTTCAATGTGGACTACCTTCAACCATAGTTCCCACCATTGTTGGACACATCAGACATTACATAAGAACTCAAACCTACAGAGTTAAATCCAGATTGCATGGAGCAAGACACAACTAATTGGATCATGGACACGCAGATGAGGAACACTCGTGAGCAAAAGATCCAACGGTATCGAGTTGTCAAAGTAGGCTAACTCCTTCACGAGGGCAAGTGGCTCACCAAAGACCAAGTTCAACAGAAGTTTCCTCATCTCATGGAGGATCTTAATGTAATGGGGACCATTGATTCCTAAGGGGCGAGGAATGATCCAGGTGGATATTGGTGGCCACCCACCAATTCCACTTGGACCCCCACCATTGTTTCTTTTAGTTTTTTAGTTTCCTTAATTGTAGCACAGTTTACTATTTTTAGTAGTTTTTTTGCGTCCTAAACTTCCGAGCCATTTTGAGGCCCTAAACGACATTTTTTTGGCAATCTACTGCCAACGATTTTTTGTTGAAAATCATTTTTTCCATTGTATTTGTCGAGAGGTCTTTCCAACGGATTATCATGTGCGTCAAATGGAGATAATATGACCATGTCATGATCCATGGAAGTTGGTTGTCCAACACAACCCAACGGGGCCCATAAGCTCTTGGTGTTACAACTCCTCGGGTTATGGTTTTGGTTGTTTATGGTTTTCTCTTATTGTTCAATAACAAAAGAGCCCTTGTGCCTCATTGTAACACAGTTCAGAGGCATGTAGCCACCACAGCTCTTCTCAGTGATAAGCTACCATTGCCCGAGCTAGTCTTATTTCCATTCTGTTTGTAAGCATATTTTAGTATTTGCTATTAATGAAATGAAGTGATATTTCTACTACATCTTTGTACTTATGATGATCTCTGTAATTTTTTGCGTTACTTTTTAGATCTGGATCATTTCGCAACTAGCCTTGCCTTATATTTATCTACCTTTCCTTTCTCCTCTAGATTTTTATTATGTATCTACTTAACACCAAGTGGTCTTACTTGTAAGGTTATCAATGACATCCCATGTCTCATCCCTTTTAGTTTATTCACTCTCTTCCTTCATGGAAAGTAACCAATGATCTTGTTTGACAACCTATTCAAAATAAGCATTTTGATAAGATAGTAAAGAAAAGTGAGCTCCTTGATCCATCACATCACACCACTAATAGATTTTCCTCTAGATGACTTGTTTATGATTTTTCATTGGATTTTCCAAGTTTCTACTAAAAGAAGAATTACCTTCTTGTATTGATACTTGTAGCCTTGGAAAAGTTGGTGAAGGAACTTATCTCCCTAAGATTTCCACCTATCCATGTATTTGGAGAGATGGATTTATATTTCCATTGCTTCATTTTCTGGGTCACTATAATATTTTTCCTCCAATAATTTACATCTTTGTCCAAAAAATTTCCTAGTGACAATGTTATAGAGTTTGTAGGCTTTAGACGCTTCACTGCACCCAATGAAAGTGCATTTTCCACTCTTTTTTTTGAGTTTCCTACTCATCTATCATGGAATATGTGCATGGGAAATATATCCCAATACTCTAAATTGTAAAACAATTTACGTCATGCCACTCCATACTTCTTAAGGAATTTTTCCTTTTATACTATTTGTTGAACTCTATTCGATATGTTGAATGAAAATGAAACAACTTTCGCTCAATAATCATTGGGTAGATTTTGATCTCTTTTTTTCATACTCCTTTTCATGCTCATGATGTTTTGGTTCTTCCTTTCAACAACTTCACTTTGTTGTGGTGTATATTTGATGATGAACTATCAACAAATCCCTATTTTCTTAAAAACATTATTGATTATTTGATTCATATGATCCTCCATCCTATTTGTGTACTTTGACATATTAACGACATTACCTTTTTGCTACAACCTTGAACATTTTGAACTTTTGTGAAATTTTTCAATATATTTTTGAGAAAATATACCAAAACGTTTCTATTGAAACCGTAAATAAATGTTAAAAGATAAAAACTTTCGCCAATAGATTAATTTTGCATTAGTCCACATAGTTGTATGTGGATGACTTCTAGATGGAATCAGAAATGTCGAACACTTCTAGAAAGCTCTCTCTTTGATGATTTGCAGCAATGTATCTTTCACAAGTGCTATATTTTTTATTCAAATTAGGAAATACTTTAACTGTTAACTATTTTACAAAAGCATGAGGCTCCTATTAGGTAGATGGCCATAACTAATTTTCCACAAATAGGTCTCATTTATCCTTGATTCCATTTGTACATATGTTTGTGACAAATTTACACTTCTTAGATCCAATGGGAATAGTATATTCATAAACATTTGGACATTTATAATACTTCTACTAGGTGACTTATCTAAGAATGTGCATGTGGGGTCCTTGAATTTAACATCATAACCATATTGAATCAACTACGCTATACTTGACATATTATATTTAAGATTTGGTTCATAAAAGATATCCAAAATATAAATTTCTTATCATTTTGCTTATTCAACATAAACACAAAAACTTTTCTTATGGCCTTGAGAAAATAATTATATCCTAATGTAAACTCATATTGAAAAGATCTATCAATTCCTGAAAGGAAGCTTTTGTTACATGTCATATGATTATTTTATCCATTGTTTAGAAATGTTAGATACTTATTTTAATATCCTTTAGTTATTTAAGAAGAGATGAATATTGAATAGAATGTCACTTATTCAACGTTGTAGACATTTTCCTTATCCTTGTTCATATCTATGTGTCTCCTTCAACATTAACATCCATAGTGACCATATATTTTCCAGTAGTAACATTGTGATTTGGATTTTTCTATCCTTCTTGTGCCTCCGCCCCCCCGCCCCCCCAAATCTTATAGTGTTTTGACTTATTTGAATATTGTGACTATTTTGGTCTATTTCTTGCTTGTTCTTGATGATTAGCTATTCATATGCTACATTTTCATTTTATCTGCTAATTAATTCCTCAGTTTTGAATGCATGCTCTCAAGATTCATTTTCCATGTTGATTCTTGATTCATGGCATAAAAGGGATCCCAGTAGTGTTTTAACTTTTTGTTTGGATAGGTCTCTGGAATCCCCTATGATAATGAAAACAATCTCAACTTTCCAAGTTCTACTTATAAGAATGTATTTGATGATTTTATATTCTTCAATTGTCTCTTTAAGATTCTTTATCTAATTCACAATTCTCATCACTATGGTCATGAACTAGTTAGTGTTATTTTCCTCCTTCATCTTTAACGTTTCAAATTCTCTCTTGCATGATTGAATGCTCACATTTTTCACTTTTTCATTACCTTGATGTGCATAATATTTTAGGTTTATTTTCATTAGACTCTCCTATTATCTTGTGAAAAAATTAGTCATATACTAACCTATGAAGCAAAAACTTAGTCTTGTTCTCATTTGTCCTAATTTATGGAACTTGGTTTCTTTGGACATTAGACATGGTATCTATAGTTATTTGACTTGGCTCTAAAAAAACCATTCTCCACTACTTTCTGACATTTCCATACTTGCAAGAAAGTATTCATTCTTAGAGAGAAGAACTCATATTTATTTCCTACAAGTACTAGCTCTTATTCCAGGAAATTACTTGAAAAATCCATTCACAATAAAATCTCATAATGTTAAGAAATTTTATTTTACTTTTATATTTCCCATATTCTCTACTTCAAAAGAAAGTTAAGTAATTTAGATACACACCACTTTGTTCAAAGACAACTACTTATTTGTTCCCAAAATGTACATTGGCACTCACAATGCAAATCCAAGTAAGTTTTTCCTTGACATTGTTGGAGAAAGAAGAGAAATACTCTTAATCCTTTTTGTTTCACCAAGCTCATAAAAATTCTCTTCTATTACTGTTGCTAGAAATTTGAAAGGGGAAAGAATTAAAAAGGAAATGGGTTGGTATGGGAAAAGACACTTTTGTCTTTTTTTTTTGTTGCGTAGCTTAATGACATGATGGATAATCCAAATAAAAAAGACTAGAATCTCTACTCAAAATTGTACCATCTCGTAAAATTGCATTGTTTCTACTACACTTAGTCTAGCTCCTATAAAAAAATCACTTCTACAAAGCGGAAAAAAATAAAAATAAAAATAAAAAAAAATAAAAAAATTCTCACATAAGTAAATAATTAAATAAAAATTCAGTGAAAACATAGTCCATAAAATGTTAAATAGTAGGAAGCATTTCCTTCTTTTTTCTATGTTATTGATGGTAGCATATCACTATGACAACTAATTTAAGGTTTTAGCCACCCACAACAAATTGATCATAGATCTATTATTAAAAAATGTGGGGATCACTCCAACGACATGCCCCCTAATTGCGATATGACATCATTCAATTTCTCTATCATAAGATAGATTGTTGATGGTTCTGGTAGCTATTGACTTGATCCTTCAATCTCTTTTGCAAATGAAACTCCTCCCTCAATAGGGAGTGTTAGATTCTACTTGGTCAATTATATATATGCTCTTCATGGCCTCATATGTTACTTCATAGAGAGTGTTAGCTTCTACTTATTCAATTATAAATATGCTCTGTATCGCGTCATATGGTAGACCTAACAATTAGATACATCTACTTTTTTTTTTTTGATGATTTTCTCTTCACTTTGTAAATAATCTTAACCTTTATCTGAATAGAAACATGAATAATATGGTTTTCCCTTCTCTATTAAATAAATTATTTTAGTATGGAAATTTAACCTACAACTATAAAAAATTGACTAACAATTTAAAAATAACAAATTCAACTTCCATCAATAAAACTAAATTATATATATAATTATTTTTTTTTAATTATTGTAATAAAATATATTTACATCATATGAAATTTAGAATGTCCTTGTACTTTATATACATTTTATAAAGTCAAGTTAAAATAAATAAATGTATTAATAACTTTCTGGACCAAATAACAATTTGACATCAACATCCTTCAATACTTAATGTAAATGTTTCTGATTATGTTTCCAATCTTATCGTTTCCCATCAAAAAAGGGATGTGCATACCTTTATCCTTACATTTGAATTCTTTTTGATTAAGCTTTTAATCTTTCATTCCCATCACTGCTTTAGAAAAAAATTAAAGCAAACAGAACAGGGAAGTGCAGACCAATTTATACCTATATGGATGGAACTCGGACCTCCAACTCCCACCATAAATGTAATGAACACAGACTTCGACAGAAAGCATTCGTTCACGTGAAATTTGGCTTATCTACTGTCAAAGTTGTTCCATTTGTTGACATGATATCCGACAAAGACTTCAATCAGAGATGTTAGGTTGTTCCTCCATTAAATTCGAATTCATTTTTTTTGTTGGCTTTTAGTGATTGATGTAACTTAGCGGCCAGGTCGGGACACGATGTTATTGCGGCTCATGCACATACTTATCATCTTACATTGGAATGTCGGGAGCAGAAATAAACTTTTGAAAATTATTGCACTTCGAATGGATTGATTTGATGTGTGTGTCTCTCTACGTATTTCTCTTGATTTGATGTGTGTCTCTCTACGTATTTCTCTTTATTATCTAATGGGGTGTGAAGGAGTGAAACGGGGGCGATTTCTAAATCATAACCTATAGCATAGTAAATGCTATCTGACCAAGGGGTCGGTATAACCTCATGTAACAGGCCGCGGGGTGATGAGAGAGAAAAAAAACCGGCGGCCTGTTACATGGGGTTATACCGACCCCTTGTCAGATAGCATTTACTATGCTATAGGTTATGATTTTGTCAGATAGCATTTACTATGCTATAGGTTATGATTTAGGAATCGCCGTGAAACGGGCCACATGCACTTCTCTTCCCATTTTATTAATGGCCGCCAAACCACCAAAATGATTGCTCAGACCATAACGCATTTTGCAGGTTCTTCTTATGTGAATTCGTGCAACTTCCGACAAAAACTTAACTTTGAATACCAAACAATCAACAAATAAGGGAAGTAGCCATATCTATCTTAGCAACGAAATGAAACGAAATCGAGAAATAATGTAATACATGTTTTTAAAAACCTCAGGCCAAAACGAAACTAACAGAGTGGAGACTCGCAGGCAATCTCTCAATTCGCTGTACAGATATCTATTTATTTATTGTTTGGGAACTTTAGGGAGACCATAAGAAATCATGAGTTTATGTTCTGTTGAGATTTTCTGTTTTAAATAAAATAGGCAAAAATTTCAGTAGGTGACAACAATAGGAATTTGTTGCTAGATTAGCTCCAGGTTGTTGGGAGATAGTTAATGCATCATATATTTGATGTAAGAGGATTTATGAGCCATTTAGATTCTCCTAGCTATAAAAAAGGTATCCATATGAATTGTTTTGTGTGAGAGTTTGTGAAGAATTGATTAATTTTGTAATCTCCAGTTTGATTAATAAAGATTGCCGATGACTATGTTTGGTGGACGTAGACCAGATTGGTTGGGTGAACCACGTTAAATTGATGTGTCTTCTGTGCATGATTTTAATAGCTATGTATATGTTTTTTGACTGTTGTGCATCTTGGCTCTAACAAATGGTATCAGAGCATTGTTGGAGTGCTGATGCGCATAATTGTTGGTGCGTGATTCAACTGCTGCGTGAAGGAGCGCATGATTGGTGCATGGTTGGGGGGCGATCGCCTACCTGCGATAGACGATCCAATACCCTGCATGCGTATATGTGATTTCGTGGAGGTGTTATTGATTGCTGGTGCTAGTGGAGAACTGCGTGGAGGTATTTGTTGTTGTGCGTGGAGGTCGTTTACCAAAACTGCGTGGAGGTGTTTGTTGCTGTGCGTGGAGGTATTGATTGTTGGTGCAGTGAATCGGTGTGTATATTGTTTTATATTGCTGCACACCTTGGCTTCTAACCGTATTGCGTGCTCGAGGTGCGCATTTAGTATTCATTGATTGTCGGAGGCGTGGAGGTGCCGGTGTCGGATGCGTGGAGGTATTGATTGCAGAGGTAAGCGTATTTGTGTTAAAAAAAACCATGGCATATTTCTTATTGTGTTGATTGAATGAGGAATGTTGCATGATTAAATACAACAATCAACGTGTAATGGTGTGTTGGCCAATTTCATTTTAAATGATTTACGGAAAGGTTGGGTTGAATAAACAATGTCAAGTTCAGAAAAAAGTAGGGCGCACATACTAAATGGGACCAATGTTAATTGTTAAACTTCTGGGAGTTGGACGCAATATATATTGGGTTTTAGTCAACCAAGTTTGATTCTAGAAATTTGAGAAGATTGAACCTCATGTAAAAGGTTTTTCATGGATGGAATTATATCGACTGATATGACCCGAGTTGATCCAATACGAATTATGTATGCTCTACGTATTACATTTCAGTACACAACAGAGTGAACCGTGAGTGCATAATTGACTCAAGTCCAATGCACTGATTGGGAGTTTGATACTCAGTTTTTTTTTGTACTGTAATTATTGCACAGCAAAAAGTTTGTTTTTTTTTAAAGAAAAGGCAGTAAGGCATAGGCGTTTTTTGAGATTAATTTTTTTTTTTAAAGTTGGTGTTTTGGAGATTATTGTGTTTTTTGTTTGATATAAGATGGCGAAAACTCAGAGTACTCGGTTTGAAATTGAGAAGTTTAATGGCAAAAATAATTTCGAAATCTGGAAGGTGAAGATGTATGATTTGCTTGTCCAACATGGTGTGGCAAAGGCGTCGTTGGGAAAATCCAAACAGCCCTACAACATCACAGATAATGAGTAGGTTGAGATAGTTGAAAAAGAGATAAGTGCTATTCGACTGTGTCTAGTTGATGATGTCATGTTTAATATCGTGTCGGAAACAATAGCTGCTGGTTTGTGGACGAAACTGGAGAAACTGTACATGACCAAATTCTTAACCAATAGGATTCTCTTGAAGCGACAATTGTACAGTTTGCGAATGAAGGAAGGTACATCGATTGCTGATCATTTAAATGTTTTTAATACTTTTCTTGTGCAATTACAAAGTATAGAAGTAAAAATTCAATCCAAGGATAAAGCTATTACTTTATTGTGCTCGTTGCCCGAGTCATGGGATCATTTTGTTACTTCTATAAGTCTTAGTTCATCAGAAACTATTGAGTTTGATGATGTAGTTGCATCCTTATTATCGGAAGAAACAAGGAGAAGGTCGCATTCTGAAACCTCTACATCAAAAGCTATGATGGTTAGAGGTCATTCGAAAGAAAGACGCTCCAGGAAGCCGAGCGACTCACGTTCAAAGTTGAAAGGGAAGAAGAGTAAGGTAAAGTGTTGGTTTTGTGGCAAATCAGGGCATTTAAAGAAGGACTGCTGGAAGCGACATGAACAAACTTCAAAAGCAGATTCTTCGACAGAGAAGAAGGAGGCAAATACGAAAGATACAGGTTTGACATCTGGTTTAGGTATGAGTGATGAAGTATTATCAGTTAATGTTTCAAATCATGGTCAACATTGGTTGTTAGATTCCGGTGCATCAAACCACATGTGTATCCATAAATAAGGGTTTAAGACATATAAATCAATTAATGATGGAATTGTGTACATGGCTAATGATGTAACATGTAATATTGTGGGGATTGGGAGCATACAACTACAAATGTTTGATAGGACAACTAAAATGTTAACTGATGTAAGGCATGTACCAGATTTACAATGGATATAAAACTGTAATTCAAGGTGGAGTAATGAAAATTTACAAAGGTATTTTACTAGTTATGAAAGCTAAGAAGGTAGGAAATCTATTCATTTAGAAGGAGTTACAGGGTCAGATTTTGTGTCTACAATGTCTGAATATGACAGTAATTCCATTCACTTATGGCATCAAAGATTGGGGCATATGAGTGAAAGAGGGTTGAAAATTTTGGCTAATCGCAAGTTCTTCCAAAACTAAAGTCTGAAAAGTTAGATTTCTGTAAGCATTGTCTGTTTGGAAAACAAAGTAAAAAAAAGTTTAAAACAGGGAAACATACTAGTAAAGGAATACTTGATTATATCCATTCAAATGTTTGGGGTCCAGCCCCTACAACTTCATATGGTGGTTCATCATATTTTGTATCATTTATTGATGACTTTTCTAGGAAAGTGTGGGTCTACATGTTGAAAAGGAAGTCTGATGTTTTTTCAGTTTTCAAGCAGTTTAGAGCATTGGTAGAAAACACACTGGTAGAATAAAATGTTAAGAACTGACAATGGTGGTGAGTTTACTTCCAAGGAGTTTGACAGCTATTGCAAGGATGCAGGGATCGAGAGACATAAGACCACGGTTTATACTCCTCAGCAAAATGGAGTTGTTGAACGCATGAATAAGACTCTTCTAGAGAGAGCTAGGAGTATGCTGAGTAACGTCGGGTTGCAAAAGGAGCTGTGGATGGAAGCGGTGGCAACAACTTGTTATGTGATAAACGATCTCCATCAATGGCAATAGGCTGCAAGATTCCGCAAGATGGATGGAAAGGACACCCTTGTGACTATTCTAAACTCAGAGTGTTTGGTTGTGATGCATATGCTCTAGTGCCTAAACATCAGTGAACTAAATTAGATCCAAAGTCTAAAAGGTATATCCTTGTTGGGTATGGTGTTGGAACAAAGGGATATAGATTGTGGGATCCTACTACCCGCAAAATCATCATCAACAGAGATGTAAAGTTAAATGAATCCTCTCTTGTACAGTTAGATGTAGATAGTAGATTGAAACATGATGATGTATCTGGTTTTCAGCACATTCAGTTTGATAGAATTTCTAATGATAGTCATGATGACCATAGTTCAGATACTAGTCATGAACAGGTTTCAGAATCAGAACATGAACATGGTTCAGGTATAGATCATGAACAGGTCTCTGATACTGATCATCAAGAAGTTCCTACAGATGGTAGTCAGCCAATCGAGGAAGCGCCAAAAACATCCTTAAGGAGGTCGACAAGAATCAAACGGCCACCGAGAAGGTATGATGATTATGTTACT
>APFE031284270.1:0-12364 GCA_000404065.3 Pinus taeda
TAAAGCACATTATACAAGCAAAATTAAGAAATTGTGCAAGAAAAATTAAAAACCATGCATGCCAAATGAAACTCATGCAAATGCCAAGAAACATAAATATGTGCAATGAAATTGCTTGTAAACATACTCGAGTTTGATAAAATGATAACAATTTATTTACATAACAAAATATGGATGCTCAAGAACATAGGAAACATTTATATTTTAATATAAGATTTATCCACTGATTACCAAGGTCAGATGTTCCACCCAACTACAGGCTCTATTGCACATTCACTCTCTACAACAATCCACCCTTGAGTTGAGACTACTACAGGGATGGTTGCCTATGCCAACTCTATAACTCATAGATAGTTAGCTCTCAAGATTTCTCTCTTCACAAAATTTGCACAATAGCCACAACTACCACATACTCAACTAGTCCCAAAGCAATATCAACTTCTATATACCTTCCCCTTCAGCCTACACAACCCCATACAAGGAACACCCTTCTCTACAATGAAATCCCTTAGGCTATTCCATTTCCCTTCACCTCTAATACTATTGGTCAAGAAATCTCAATGTTAGAAACTTTGAAGACTCACAACCTATGGACACGTTCACCAACAATAACAATGCATTATGTTATACACTAGAGACAACTCCTGGCTATAGGGAGTCAGTGCCTAGGACATCTATCAAAATCTGAAGAAAACATTTTTAAATGATTGGTTGGAGTTGGGGTCATTAAATGCAATGAGATTTTCTAATTCAAAAACCTATTACTTAGAGTCATAATGGCCAAGTCTTTGAGGGTTGCATACCTCATAATTTATAAGGTGGTTGGAGGTAGATTTTGAAGAGGCAAGGTTTAAAACTCAAGGAAAATGGAATTTAAGTTAAAACCCTGAAATCGAAATAGTTAATGGAATGAGAAACAAAGAATTTATAAATAGATTTCCATTAGGTTTTTTCTCCAGGTCACAAGTGTTGTTTGCAACAAAAGTGATGTAAACAAGTCTATGATTTAAGTTGTACCCTGTTACTACATACATTATTTTCAGTGGAAGAAAAAATAAACTTGAAACAACTAATGTGAAGAGAAAAGAAACATATAGACTACATTTTTTTCAAATCTAAAATTAACAATAACTTTAATTAACTTGATTTGAGAGATTTCTTTGTCTTGAGAAATTTATATGATTAAACCTGTTTTATTGTCTTGAACAAGGAATTGACCACATTCTGATTTGTTGATAGGTTGAACCATAAGGGGACAAATCGAGATACCTGGGATCTATTTCCTTCTCCCTTGTGCATTGGATGTTGTTTCTACAATTTAACAATTCTTCCAACATAGTCTGTTTTCTCTCCCTTGGTCAAATATTTAATTCTTTTGATAAGAGCATCCAAGTCTTTAGCCTTGTGTTGCCTAAGACAAAGCGTAGCTTGTCATTCACTCAAAAGTTTGGTTAGATATATCTACTTGCCACAATTGTCCAAATCAAAAAATAAAAAAATTCTTGAAGGAATTTGGAAGCACTTACATATTTATTCACTGGGACAAGTCAATATGTCGGAGTTTTCTTGAGAAAATCTTCTACAATTTAGCTTTGCAATATTTTGCTACCAACACATTCAAACACTCCATTATTTCTCAACCATGACATGACATGATTAACATGCAGCCAAAATATTAGCTCTTTTTCATAAGACACTTTGTCTCTCCAAAAAGCTAGAACATAATAATGGAAGTGAAGAATAATTGAATGAACCCCAAACAACCAAAAATGTATAGCTAAATATGCATGCTCTAAAACTATCACATGCCCTCACCCAAGACATTCACATAACCATCTTTTCCCTTAATTTTCCAAAATGAATTTCATAAAAATATAAACCAAAAAGTTTAGCATCTCTAGCTACCCGGTCTCTCATGCAACCATAGTCTCTTATAATCTCGTACATGTCTATCTGTATTCAATGGAAATTTTATTATTATTATTCAAATCTATTACAGAGCTAAACTTACTAGGTTTTCCCACCCTTCATCATGTAAAAATATACATTATTAATTTGGTATTGAAATCAAATATACATTATTAATCTGGGATCAAAATCACAGTATTACATTCCACTTAATGTAACTTGGATGTCATGATATTTTAAAATATAATATGATCAATTCCTTTTTTAGAATACACTAAGACAACTCCTTTTTTAGAATACCATATGATCAACTCTTTTTTGCAAGATCTGTTAGTTGTTGAATCTATTGATAAATTTGACCTCAAAAGATCTTGAATATTACCCCCTAATTAGGGAATTTTTTACCGCCAAGATAGATGTTGCATCTATAAACAAAGGTAAAATATGTTATATTTGCACAGTTTTAATTGATGTATCTTTCTTAGATAATTTGCTCTTGCTCTTTCGGCCTTTTCCTTTTGGTGGCATCTTGAGTCTATACATCAATAATTAAACAACAAAACTAATTCCAATTAGTATAAACATCATAAAAACATATTGAATTAATATCAAGTGCTACTCATTCTAAGGAATTCTGAGGCAAATTGCATGCTCTAATGAATTCTAAGCAAATTGCATGTTGTGATTGAAGAGGGATGATTCAAAAGGATTGGTAACATATTAGAGTTTACCAAGGTTCTGTTGATAAAAAGAATGGTGTTATTTCTCCCCTACACCCTATGCCATCATAATTCAAAAGAAAAACATAGTTTGAAAGAATCTTTGATCATGTTAACCTCTGTTATGAAACATTCATGAAAGTTTTAATGAAAGCCAAGTGTTTGAAATATTTCAACTAATATGTGCTAAAAATTCAAGAGAACTTTCATAAAAATCCACAAAAGAAACCTACCAACAAAGAGATTGTACACGTTCATTCCATTTATTATTATTAATTTGAATGCAACGCATTCATTGACAAAATTTGAAACAAAATCAGAATTGCAAGTGGGTAGTGATGATAATTGAATGCCTACCTCTAAGTACATGACTCACAGTGCTAGAAACTCACTCAAATTTCGCCCTAAAATCCAGAGTACACAAGCTATGATGATCTTAAGTCGAAGTTGAAGTGCACCATTTCATGCACAATCATGGAAAAGAATTGTTGATGAGAGCATGTGTAATTTGGTAGATTTATCAAGCGTGTGGCGGATCTGGGTACTTTGCGCCATAATTGTGAGTTCTCCATGAGCCAGTTTTGACACTGGAGCTGTGAATATTTGAACAGGCATCTGAAGCATCTTGGAATGATCTTTAAAACATGGAACGATAACCTATTTAAGACCCTCCCAAGTGCCAAAAAAGTCTCTTCTGAATGAAGCTTCAGATGAGTTTCAAAGTAAAGAAGGTTGGGAAACCTTCAAAATAATTGTTTTAATGATGTGCCGATGGTCTACCAGAGGTTTTAAAAACTCAAGTGCATGCTTCTTTTCAAAGACACTCAATATGTTGGCTAGGAGTAGTTTAAACTTGAGCCATTATGAGTTTTAATAAGTTGTTGGTTCCGAAAAGAGAGTTGCAAGTTGACCAAATCGAGTTTTCAGAGTCATTTGGTATGCTACCACATGTGATTTTGAACTCCATTTTATTTTATTAGAAGAAAATTTTGATAGATCCAAAAGTTAAATTAAAGTGATAATCCTAGATAACCAATTCAATTTTTTAGAGTAAATTTTGAATATAAAATAATTTATTACTTTTGAGATTTCCAATCATCAAAGACACCAAGCAAAGCAGGGAAGTATCAAGCCTAAAGAGCTTAACAAAAATTGGTTTTAAAATCCAACATTTATCTTTCCAATAACAAACTAAGTTCAAGAAATAAAAGCAAAATAATGATGAAAAATTCAGAAAGGGGTCTCCAATTGATGTTCAACTAGGGTTTGTTGAGACCTCAACTAGTATTCATGTAAATCGAGTGGATTTAATAGAGTATAAGGCTTAGGAGTAATTCTGTCTTTTTTTAATGATTATATGAGGAGTGTTGGACACACTTGTTAGATGGTTTTTGCATTTGGAGCTTTCTTTATGGATAATATCACTTTTGAGCTTGGCATGTTTACCCTCGGAGTGTAGCACACCACATAGGTGAGTATACATGTGTTATTGAAGGTTGCATGTAAGGGCATAGTCTCACATATGTATTGTTGGCCTCCCTTACCTTATCATAAACATGAAGGAAGGAGAGAGTTCATCCTACATTCACAATTCATTCTTGTGAAGAGATGTAATCAAGAGGAGCACACCACTTTCATTTTTCTATACTCTCTCTCTCTCTCTTTTGGAGTTGATAGTGTTTCATAAACTTGTTGGGGTATCTTGAATACTAAGGTTAGGTTATCATACCCAAAATATTTGGAGATTAGGGTTTTGAAAAGAAATTTTAGGTTGTACTTGTAGAAGAGAAGAATAAGAGGAGACACCTTGTTATGGAGGACATGCTTGTATGATCCATGCTTGTTGGATCTCCTTGGTGTGAGCTAGGGTTTTCTTGGTTTCCCCAACTAGGGTTTTCAAGAGCTAGAGAATTGTATTACCCTTGTAATAAGGCTATGATATGCACATGAACTTCATCTTTATGTATATTAATGAAGTTTCCAACTATCCAATATTTGTGTTATTGCAAATTTAATTTTTAACCATTTATATGCTTCATAGTTTTAAATCTCTATGTCTTGTTGATTTAGCATAAGCTAAAGGTGCTAAGTGCTTTAATATTTTAATTAAATAATGTAACAACAAATTTATAACTGTGTTTAAACTATCATATGTGTTTGTAGATTTATTAAGCATGATAATATTATCCCATAGGGTTAAAAGTTATTGAAGCATGTTGGTATCTCATCTTTTGAATTGCCTACTCGATTGAGATTATTAAGGATTGAAATATTGTTCATTAATTTGTTTATATTTCATAATAGCCTAAGGCTAAAAATTCATAGTATTAAGATATGAGAAGCCTCTAAAAAAGAGATGATATTTCTGAATTGTATTAAAATCATTAATATTGGTTTGCTAAGATTTTTCTTTAAAATATATATATTTTTTTCAAAAATAAACAATTCAATTATATTCATATGTATAGTTACTTTGTAACTTTAAAAAAATAAAAATATTTAAACTTTTTAAATAAATATAAAACATCTTGCTATATTTATATATCCCACACAACATAAATAAAATGTAGTTATTTAAAAAGTAGTGAACAATAAAATTAATATAAGTCAAAATTTCTAAAATAAGAATAAAATTAAATATTTTTATAAAAACTATATTAATCACAATTAAACCAGAAAAATAAACAAGTTGCATGCAATTATATTAATATAGATAATCTCTTTATAATAATTTTAGAATGCTTTTTTTTTAATTAGTTTAAAATAAATATAAAGTCTTTGGTAAATTAATATGACCAAAACAACACAAACAAAATCTTTGTCAATGTAAAATAATATTAAATAATGTAATTAATATATACTAAATTCTCAAAATAAAGATAAAATGTAAGATTTTATAGTTGTATAAGGCTATATCTAATATTCATATTTACATTTACAAACCAACAACATATAAGTTGTATAGAGAAGAAGAGGGGAATAAGACTCAAACTAGATAGAACTAATTACAATGGGTTTACTTTAACATTCAATTGTACAACCACTTCCCCTTTTACAACAAATTAAAATGTAAAATAACATCAGTTTTCACCAATGTTGTTGTGGAAGTTTTTTCCTTTGCTTGATGTTGTTGAGAGTAGAACTTGCATCGCCTAGTGAATATGATTATCTTACTAGAATTGTTAACTATTAACAATGCCTATAAAAGCCTCTTTGGTGTTTTGTAGTGTAACTACAATGTCCATCATAGTAGGCCGTTCTTCAGGAGATTCTTTTGTGCAGAACAAACCAACACTTATAAGCTCACTAAGGCAATCAAGCTCCTTATCTTCTTCATTGCTTGTACTCAAAAGACTCCTATCCACCACTTCCCTTACTTGGTTTGGAAAACCATGAGCCACCCATTTCTGCAAGTTCATTCCTTCTGCAAACATATCATGGGTGGGCTTCTTTCCAGTCAATGTCTCTAGCAACACTATTCCATAGCTATAAACATCACCTTTTGTTGTGACACGCCCACCTAATCCATACTCTGCATTAAAACATCCTCATCATAAGGTTTCTAATTCACCATTTTTAATAAAAATAGAAAATGCATAACATTGTAACATATATTTGGATGATGCAACTTATTAATGCTATTAAGTTGAAACAATACCTGGAGGAATATAGCCTATAGATCCTTTGAGTCCATGTGTGGAAGTAAATGTTGAGTCCTCTGAATTTGTAAAACATATGGTAGCAATGCCAAAATCTATTAAATATCCTGTCATATCTTCACCCAAAAGCACATTGCTTGGTTTTAGATCACAATGGATCACTTGCACAGAGTGGAGATATGCCATGCCTTGAGCAATGTCTATTGCTATATTCAACCTTTGAATCAAACTCAAACCATTTTCTACTTCACCTGTGGGATATAACCAATTCTCTAAGCTTCCGTTTGGCATTAATGGAAATAATAAAGTTTTCATTCGATGGTCTGAATAAGCAGTTATGATTCTAATTAGATTTTGGTGTCTAACATTTTCCAAAACTTTGCACTCCTTATCAAAACTTTTTTGTATCCCTTCTTTTTCCAAATTGAAAAGCTTGACAGCGACCATTGTGCCATCATTCAAAAGTCCTTTATACACTTTCCCAAAACTACCCACGCCTAACAAGTTGGCATCACTAAATTCATTTGTTGCAGTGATGAGTTCTTCATAGGAAATTCTTTGATGCCCCACATTTAAGGATGCCTTTGCCTCAATAAGAATATGTTTTTTGTGATTTTGTCTCCAAAATATTCCCAAAAACAAGCACAATACAATAGTCACTATAATTGCAACAACAGGTATGACAGCTCTTTCCAAATGTGAAACACTTTTATGTTTGGGCATAGAGCATGGCAATAGACTAACCCAAGGCCCACAGAGACTAGGGTTTCCCATAAATGCAGAGGCACCAAGCTTTTTGAAAACTCCACCTTCGGGTACTTCCCCTGACAATTTGTTAAAAGAAAAATTCAATTGGTTGAGCATTTTGAGATTTTCCAATAACATTGATATTTCCCTGACAAATTGTTAGAGGATAGATCCATGTCTTCAAGATTTTGAAGTTCACCGAGTGAAACTGGAATTGGATCTTCAAGTGCATTGTAGGAAAGATTCAAGTATACTAGTTCTTCACAGCCAATCATACTTGGAATGTAACCAGTTAACTGATTTGCAGAAATATCTATAGCTTGAAGCATAGTCATCCTGCTTAGTTTCGAAGGCACAATGCCGTGTAATAAATTGTTTGAAAGGTTGAAAAATAAAGCTAAATTTGCTAGACCTGCAACCTCGGGAGGTATGTGCCCAATTAACATGTTGTATGATAGGTCTAGCAATAGTAATTTTCTGCATTCCCCTAGACTTGCAGGTATATTTCCTGATAACTGATTTTGAGCAAGGCTTAGATAGCTTAGCTGCTGGAGACTGGCAACAGAATCAGGGATTTTTCCAGAGAGATTATTTGTTTGGAGGTCTAAGAGCCCCAAGTTTTTGAGTTGGCCAATTTCCGTCGGGATGTTTCCTTGCAAATTGTTGCCTCCCATAAATAACCTCTCCAATCTTTGGAGCATACTAAATGAAGAAGGTATTGACCCTGTAAAAGAATTGGAGTATAATTCGAGGAGTGTTAAACTACTTAGGTTTCCAATCTGTGGAGGTATTTCTCCTACTAATTCATTAGAGCCCAAGTTCAAGTAGTTCAATTTTTCAGAGAGGTGGCCTATAGAAAAAGGCAATTGTCCTGTGAGATGATTAGAGGATAAATCTATTCGATGTAAAGCGGAACAATTAGTAAGAGCAGTGACAATGGGCAAGCTCAGGGTGCTGCCGCTAACCAGTTGATTATTCTGTAAGTCAAGCACCTGGAGCTTCATCAACTTACCCAACTCCATGGACAGTACTCCACTGAGCTGGTTACGCCCTAAGTCAATCACTTGAAGATTCGTACAATTGAAGAGGGAAGCTGGAATGCTACCACTCAATTGATTACCAAACAGATAGAGTCCCATCAACTGATTGTTCTTGGCACACAACTCGGCTGGAATGTGACCTGAAAACTGGTTTTCAGATATATCCAATTTTACAAGATGGGTGGAGTTAGAGAAGGAAGATGAAATTTGCCCTGTCAGATGGTTATTACAGAGAAGTATAAAGCTTAGCTGGCTTAGCATACCTAATTCCGGAGGAACACTACCGTGAAGGTGGTTGTTGCACAAATTTATGAAGTGCAAAGAGGATATGTTCCCCAAGCAGGGCGGGATTGCACCCGTCAAATTGTTAGCTCCCAAGTTCAAGAATTGTAACTTGGGGAGAAGGCACAGTCCTGCAGGAATGTTTCCTGAGAGATTGTTATGGGACATAGACAACCTCTGCAGACTGCGGCACATACCCACAGATGACGGAATGGAACCTTGGAGCTGATTCCGAGACAAGATAAGCATTTTTAGGCGAAAGAGACTTCCCAATTGATAGGGAATGTGGCCATGAAAACTATTATTGTGAAGGTCGAGTACTGTAAGAAACGAAAGATTGCCGAGAAGGGGAGAGATTGTACCTTGTAATCCCATGCTTGAAAGATTCAGGGAAACCACTCTCTGTCTGCGGCGACTGCATTGGATACCCGTCCAGCCACAGAATGAAACATTTGGTGCCCAATTAGTGGACAATGACTGGGATGGATCAGAAGACCGGATTGCAGACATGAATCCAAGCAGAGCCTCCTGATCAGAAGCATTGCTGAGATGAGGATGCCGATGCCCACGATTGGGTAATTGAGATGTGGAAACACAGAAGGAATGGCAAAGAGAAACAAATAACTGAAGAACAGGGGCATTCGCCGCAAGAAAAGAGCAGGGGCAGGAATGTAACAGATTTCCATCTCCTCTGACACTGCAACAATATACCGTAATGGGTGAGAAAACCATATTGTCGAGAGTTTCTTCACCTAAGCATTTATAAGCATAAATTTGTCTTGAACTTCCAGTTAGCAAACACAAAGAAAGATCCCGGAAATTCAGTGGAAATCTCGTTGAAATCCTCTCGCTCGATTGCTGTTCCATAGATCTTTTCATACCGCCTTCATTTCACTTTAAAACTATCAATACTGTACTTGGCATTGGTGTGAACACGGGTTTCTGAAAATTGAAAATTGAGACCAGCACTTTGAGTCAATAAATAGTCAATCCAGCACTCATTGTCCAATAACCAATTCTAATAACTTCAGTGGTCCAATAACTTCCCTAATCAATAGTGTAAGAAACCTAGAAGTACTTACTGTTACCATTAATCTGATTCCCCTGTACTGTATTTAGTCTTGAAGACCAAACAAAATTTATAATATCTATGAGCAGTGCGGACGACTGGAAAAGCAAGACTTGACTTTTCAGAACAAAAAGGAAAAAATGGTATTGCTCTGGCACCGAAAGTTCTCTTTTGTCTTGTGGGTCAAACCCGGAAATGATTTATGCATTCGTTTAATATATGTTCAGAAAGCCATTAATGTTTTTACAATGATTGCGATGAATGGATCTGTCTAATAATATAAAATTTAATTTAATTTAATAAGATTTTGATTTTAATTGGGTTTGCAGGAATGCAGTGATACAATTTTCAGTAAAATTTTGACCGGTAATTATTTAAATTCTTATACTGAATTTTAATTAGATCCGCAGAATGTGGTGATACCATTTTTAATAAAATTTTGTATTGTAATTATTTAAATTGTTATATTTTGAATGTATAGACAAATTTGTTTTTTCAAAAAAATAAATACTTAAATTTAAAAAATTATACACCTAAACTTATAATTCTAAATTATATACCTAAACTTTTAATTCCGAAAAAATCTTTACCGAATTTGAAGGGAAAACAAAAACATGTAACAGTGACACTATGCAGAATGTTTGGATACAAGTGTGTGAAACCTGGTGTTCAGTATTACCATGAACGTATTTTCAAAGGTCCAATGACTGGATGTTTGAAGTTAAGTTTGAGGAGTGAAACTCACGGTGTTTTGTCTCACTGTCGCTGATTCCGAGAAAGGTGGGCATGATTTTCCCATATATGGTGTTTGGGGTCTGAAAGTGAAACCATTTTAGTTAGGGAGATTTAGCGGATAGGACTTGCGTGGTTAGAGTTTAGGTTAGGATATTTCTCTACCATTATCTAGCGGACTTGACTTGTTTTTATGTGATGATTTCTGCTGAACATGCTATTCAAAATTCTTATCATATTTATATATATCCGATTCTTCGGTACAAATTCTGATTAAAGTTTGTTTGCCACCTTCTAATTTTTCACAGCGAAAAGAATCATATAAGCTGTGATTTCATGGTTCAAATAAATTTTATTGGTTAAAATTTTCTTCGTATTTTTTGAATGTCAGTATAAACCCATTAAATTATTTAATCTTTCTTAGTTGATATTAAATCATGATAACTATTTATGTAGAAGATGTAGAATTTCAATTTAATTTAATTAATGCAAGTAAACATATTTATTTAGAGAAATAACAACTTAAATACCGAGTCCACCATTTAAAAATGATTATGTGATCTTGATATTTAGTGGAAAAAACTTTACATTTGTATTTTTCATTAACAAATAATGATTAATCAAATAAAATTAATTATTTAAAAAAATGCATAGTCTAAATAAATAATAGTCTTCGAATATCATTTATAATTAAATTAATTTATACTTAATTATTATTTAGTATTATAATATAATTAATTTATATTAATTCTATGATTTAATTATTATTTAATATTAAATATTATACATTATTATAATTAAATGTGTTTAATTATGTCAATGATTAAACTATTTTATTTAATAATAATATTTATTGTGATAATAAATAGTAATATTTAATAAAATAAAATAATCTTTAATAACCAATAATTATTTATTTAATATAATGATACTTTTTGTCAGCCCAAGGGGTAACTCTTATGAATTTTGTTTTTCTATTAAAGCTGATCAAAGGTATATACATGGAGAGAGCGACTTTTGGGCTTCATCTTACCCAATCCCAATGATTAGGTGTCAACATTCCTCCCCTTAATCTGAAGGGATGTTGGTGAGTCTAAGCATCGTTTTGAATCTATTCAACTTTTTTCTTCCAAGCGCTTTGGTGAAGATGTCTGCAATCTACTCAATTGTGGAACAATGTCGTAGATGGATTGTCTTGGCCTCAACATGATGTCGAATCAGATGGTATTTTGTATTAATGTGCTTCGTTCAATCATGGAACTTTGGGTTCTTGGCCAACTTTATTGCAGAAGCGTTGTCAATCATGAGTGGAGTTGAATGCACTTGTTTCAACTGCAAATCTTCCAGAATTTTCTTGAGCCACACAATTTCCTTTGTTGCTTCAGTTGCTACCACATATTCTGCCTCTGTTGTGGAATCTGCTAAAACTAATTGTTTGTGTGACCTCGAGGAGACACCTCCTGATCCAAGACTCATAACATAACATGAAGTAGATACCCCAGCTTCTTTATCTCCATCGAAGTCTAAATTAGATGCTTAGTTAACTTCTTGTACCAGGCTCGCGATGCTTGCTTGAGGCCATACAAGGATTTTACAAGCTTGCATATTTTATGTTCTTGACCCTTCACAACAAATCCTTCTGGTTAGGACATAAAAACATTTTCTTTCAGATCTCCATTTAAGAAAGCAATTTTTACATCCATTTGATGGACTTTCCAACCATTCTGTGTTGTTAAGGAAAAGAGTGTCCATATGGTAGCCCATTTTGTTGTGGGGGAAAAGGTCTCCTCGTCATCGACCCCTTCCTTCTGTGCAAAACCTTTTGCAACAGGCCTGGCTTTGTGCTTGTCAAGTGAGCCATCAAGTTTATACTTGTTCTGGTAGACCCACGTGTAGCCTAATGATTTGGTTCCCAATGGAGGATCATCCAACTTCCAAGTGTCATTCTTTATCAGGGCATCATATTCTTTTTGTGTTTCTTCTTTCCATTCATCATGAGAAGCAGCTTCTTTGAAGAAAATTTGTTCAAAATCTATGGACAAATTCAGTTTACAGTCATAAGAAACATCCATATCAACAGGTGAATCATAATCATCTACTGTAGGTTTTAAGCCCGTACAGAAATTACCTGCATACGAATTCTAAATCACAGGAAAAATAAAAATGCGAGAGCATAACACATAAAACACATATACACAGAGATTTCCC
>APFE031284287.1:4325-81016 GCA_000404065.3 Pinus taeda
TACAATTAAGGAAACTGAAAAGATGAAAGAAACAATGGTGGGGGTCCAAGTGGAATTGGCAGGTGGCCACCAATATCCACCTGCATTATCCATGTTGCCTTTATTTTTTTCTTCTATACCATCCATCTTAGCTTCCATGCCTTTCTTTAAACCATCCATCTTAGCTTCATCCTTTTCTTTAAACTATCCATCTTAGCCTCTGTTACTTTTTGTGAGAGTGAATTTTGTTGCACTTGGTCTCATAATTTTGATAGATCATGTTGCATTTCTTCCTCTTCTTCGTGATTCATGCTAGAGATTTCAGGTTTCTTACTATGTGTTTCCATTTTCTTTCTTCGAGGCACAAATTAAGGATAATGATGCTTCACTATTCCCTTTGAATTCTTTCAAACTAATTTTTCAAACCAATCTTATGAAAAATTGTAAAAAAAGCACACAAATTTTTGCACTTTGTAGGAGCTCAATATTGAATCTGTTGTATCTATGTAATTTCAGATCTCTAATATCTAAAATTGCGTCCTGTGGTAGCCCTCTGGGTCCTCTTTCCAACCCGGCAAGTCTGATCAAGATTGGATTCTCTAAGGAAGAGTTATACCATATGTCACACAATGACCTGATTATAGACTGGTTCAGTAGAGCGAACTTGTAAGAAGTGCCATGTGTCACTATTTCGACCTTATGTCCTCAAGAAGAAACATAGAAAACTACATATCGTCCTTTTTCTGTAACGTTTTACGAAATTTCAATTTGATGATCAGAGAGTTATGGCTATTTTCCCCAGGTCACATGTTTGAGATATAATTTGAGAGCCTGCAAAAATCCTAACTTCCTTGTATCCTATCTCCTAAAATGTAGCGAGAAAAGATCTAAAATTTGGACCTGAGGTTGATCGAGATTTCATCTTAAATGGGTTTTAATTTCAACTTCTGAAACATCATACAAAAATGTTATACCGAAAATTCCATGATGATCTGTTTGGAGCAGTGAAACTCTAGAATCCAAAGCTCTGGTACCAAATGTTATGTAACCAGCTCACAAAATAGAAGAAAAGATAGGTCAACGACTTCAAAATCAGCCTCTTCAAGGGGGAAACCTCCTTTACAATACACAAATGAATAATTTTTGGATGATACAAATGAAAAAACCTCCTTTCTATATATAGGAGTCTAAGGGGTCACAATATAATCAAAGCCAGCACAACAGAACAAAGTTGCAAGTTCATAGCATACCCACTTGTGCAAAAAGAAGCTTTGGCAATAGAGGTGAAGAGGAAACAACATGACAAGAGGACCGCTCAAAGGCAAAGAGAAAAACAGAGGATGGAGGAAATAGTGAAGGAGTTGCATGAATTGAAGGAGTAACTCCGTAAGGAATAGGAGTTGCACAGACATGAGAAGGAAGTGCAGAAAGGATAGATACAATAGGGGGCGTAGCATGTACAGATAGATGAAACTACACTTGTACAGGTAGTAGACTCATTTGAGCAGCTGGCACAAAGCAGACAGGGTGAGAAGTCACAGGAGCAGGACTTCGCTCAAGAGATTGAACAAGCACTTGAGCAGATGGATACGGAGATGGAGCAACCAGAGTTAGAGCAAGACATCAACCTCGTGCCTTACCACCAAGAGGTCAACCCACTAGCTTCACCAGATCCAGAAGCAGAGCAACTCCCAAGCGACCAAGGAGACACTAAGATCCTTGGAGACAATCTGGAAGAAGATATGCACAACATATCATCCGACGAGGCTCATCATAGAGTTGTGCAATCACGCAGAGTGTCTACTCTAGATGACAACACATCTCCTGCGTAGTTTAATGAATGAGTGATCGTATCTAACGTGCGTAAGCATCCAACAACATTGGTTGATGCTACAAGAGCATATTTCGAAGTGACTAGCTCGAGTGTTCTCTTCTTGATAGAAAAGCATGAGTGAGTGTCTAAGGAGTTACGGATGGCCAAGCAGGGAGGAGAAATGGTTACGACATCCACTCGAGTAGATTTGAAGAAGAAGATACGGGATGAAGTATCATCCCTTGAGACAGTCATGGGGCTGTTGTATTCCAAGTTTGGTACCATGCATAAGGAAGTTGTCCATCTCAATGTTTGGTAGTAGCGATGTGCTAGGAGAGCACATATCTTGTCAAAATTGCATATTGTTGTTGACCACATGCAAACATGGAAAATGAGATACAAGGGAGGCCTGTTACACTTGCCCAAGATGATGAAGCTTAGAGCAGTCGAATTGAAGGCACGCATCCAGAGTCAGATCTAAAACTATGAAGAACGCCTAAAACTCATCACTAGTTTGCAGGCTTCCAATGCACAGGTATTCAGAAGCATGGATGTTGTTGTGTGCGCACATGTGATCCCATCTATTGGGACACTCACCAAGGCAAAGACAAAGGCACAAGTCTGACTAGAGCTTAACTCATACTTTGACGAGTTGATGCACATAGCCACCAACGCAGACTTGGAAATCAGTGCAGACACCATGCATCAGTATGTCGTTGGTCCAGCCGCACTCAAGACAATGATCCACATGTTATTAGACGAGTTGGACAGAGGAGCCAGAGTAGTGTACCCTGATGCAACGAAGGCAAGAGTTCGTTTCCAAAAAGATGTCACCACAGAGTACACAGACACCATCACGGACTACTAGGATTGGCATCAGTTCGCCACCGTCGACCATCATGAGGATGTCGAAGAGCTGGTGTTCCCACAGTTGTCTAAGTCAGAGTGATGTCCTGCATGGCTTGCTCAAGCCTATTTTGTCTCACATGGGTACATGTACGGATTGTATGTAACGTCTTATCAAGTGGAAGTTCAAGTGTTGATAGTTGAATTTAATAGTCATAGAGTAGTGGAAGAGTCATCAAGGTAGATGAACAGTCACAAAGGGGAATTTCAATGGTCAACCCACCCTTTGTTATATATAGTCCCTCATAACTCATTATAGAGGCTTTTGGTCAGCCAAGCTTCCGATATGAGTATCTTAGAGATAGCTTGGAGAGTATTGTAACGAGCCTTGGCTTCTCCACTGTGTAGAGCTAGTATATCTCTTTGGAGGAGCAGGCGGCAGTGACTGTAACGTTCGGCTGCCGGGACTAGTGGTTGGTCATGGTTGTACTGTATGATTGGAACTTTCACCTTTTAATATAACAGAGCCAACATGTTTCATGCATATTTTGTTATTGTATTTTAGCTATCTTGTTTACTCTAATTATATATGTATCGGTTTGCTTACACATGCATGTATGGACTCTTTCTGTATAAGTATGTATGAATCGTACGAACCATGCCTTCACCAACATGGGTCGACCAATGCACCGGTGGTTGCATTGGAAGTATCACTTCACGTGAGTAGACCCATGCACCATTAGCTTAGGAGTAGGAGTAGTGTTTGCTTTTGGTTTGTTTGCTTTCATGCATGTTTGCTTCTTACTTTGCATGTTTGTTTATTTGCCTGCTTTTTTGCTTAATTTATTTGCTTACACATCTACTTCTACTTTTTCTTTGTTTTTTGTTTGTTTGCTTGTTTACGTTCATAGGTTAGTTTCGCATGAAACGGTGTGCGACTCTTGAGACAAGCTGGGTAAAGTACAAGAGGACTTGTGCAGTTATCAATACTTGGTTATCTATCATCTTGCCTTTGTATGAATAACTTGTTGTCTTCGGTTCATGATACGTCGATGGAAAATATGTACTGTTCGAAGTGAACCTTGGTGAAAACACAACGCTTGTGCGCTAGCTAGTGTCACCTACTCTAGTCATTTGTTTTTGGGTTAATCCTTGTCAGCTCAGTCAAGTAGAGTAAGGTGAGGGGGAAAACCTTAAAAAGCATGTCAGAGGTATATATAAACTACTTCTCTGAAGGAATAACCTCTTCTACTCTCAATAATTCGGGATCCCTCTTCCGCCTCTGAAATGGATAATTGCTATGCACAGTTACAGAAAATGAAAAATGAAAAAATGAAAAGTGAAAATTTTCAAAAAAAAATGAAAAATGAATAAGGTGAAAGAAGAAAAAGGATTCCTGCACAGAGAGGGGATGAAAGTAACTCCATCGGGGTACTGACCAGGCTCGCTGGCAGCGGAGCGATGCTTGTGTCCCTGTGTTACTCTATCAGGGTACTATCTAGGCCTACTGGCAATAGAGCAACACCAGAGATGAAACTAAAACTCTGACGATCATACTGCTTGTGAACCAATATGACCCTCATCCCCAATCGAAATAACTGTGTTGGCTTGGCTTGGAATGTGTGTCGACCAACCAAGAGCTTAGCAGATGCTACATCTTACAATCAAGTAAGTGTGGAAACCAAGACGAACAAAGAATTGAACGATATTTTTGGAGGTGTTAGACTTGTTTTTCATGAACAAGGTCCATTTAGATAGCTGGATTTCTACCAATGTGTCGCCTAGTGTTGTAGTGGCTACAACCACCCTCCATAATTTTTCCTTAGCTTCGTTTTGGATCCTCCCTACCAACCATCCTAACAGCATGTCTTGCACTGTCAAGTACATAAGCTTCATTGGTTTTTTAGCAGTTTGTCAGCCTGTGCAAGATGGTTTGTTTCACTCCCCTCATAGGCTTCCATCTCAAACTTGGGCCAACTACTGGCTGAGGAGCTCCCTCAGAAAATTGCACAATTCTAGAGGGGAACCATCCTTTCCTCCATAAATTGCACAAATGTAACTGGTAGCTTGCTAGGCTCAGAAATTGTGCAATCCTGCCAAACAACCTTCCTTTGGAATATTTGGCAATTTGGCCTAGCCGTGCAGCTCAGCCAAGAAATTGCGCAATTCTGGGCAGCAGTCAACTGCTCCTCCCAGAATTTGTGCAATCCCTTTGGATAGCCAACCCAGCTTCCTCCCAGAAATTGCACAAAAATCCCTCTTAGTTAAGCATGTTGTTGCATGTTCCTTCAAGTTGACTGGTTCCCTCCAGGATCGAGAAAACTTGACTTCCATGCATGGGCTGCTTTTTCCTGAAATAGCAAAAAACAACATGAAAAAAACATCCCTAGATTTTAGGGATCTATTTTTAGTAGCTGGAGGTTACATGCAAAGATCATTTTAGAAACTTTCCTCCAAGTGTCACTTTTTCCTAGATTTGTGGCATGCGCGTCATGAGCCTCAAACTTATTTATTCAATGCTTCAAATCTCATTCTCCACATCGATCTTGGAGCTCTGACATCCCACAGAACATCTAGGAGTCTTCGGCACATCCAACTCATCTATTTATGGGTAAGTTCGCTTTACTTGTTTTTTACAGCATTTATGTCACTTTTTGTATTTTGGCTTGTGTGAGTGTTGTCTACTTGATTTTTGTGAATGCTTGTTGTCGTTTGCATGCATGTTGGCATGTACAAGCACCATTTCAGTTTTCATTTTCATTTCATTACTATTGCATGCATGACACTATTTTTCACGAACAGTCATCGATTCGGCGACTCATTTCACACACATGCACGTTGTTTTGTTTTCTAAATCTTGCATTCACTGTTTTCATGCATGATCATTGACTCCTTCTTACACTCAGTATCACCATGCATTCACATCTTCATTTGCTTTCAATTGCCCTTCGGTGGGTCTGGGCAACCTTGGCCCAGACTCTACCTTGCCCGGACAACATTGCACAATTCTAAGAGGGAAGGCTATGCCTTCCTCCTAGAAAATGCAAAAATTTGGTTAGTCAGTGCCCTCTAGTCTTGCTTTGTGCAATTCTAAGAGGGAGTGAATGTTGGCCTAGAAATTTGCGCAATGAAGTCCTGGGTCTGCATCACTTGCCAGCGGAAATTATGCTTTGCGCAATATCAACACCCAACAAACCAGACTGAATTGCACATTGCGCAATTCCAGTAGTAAAATAGCCTCCCAACAGTCTGGACTGCCTTTTGCACAATTTCGGTAGTCACTCTCCCGGCCTCCCAGTGAAAATTGCACAATCCTTGCCAGCAGTTCCCTAGGTATGTTGCATGTCATTCCTCAAGTTTTCTTTGGTTTTAACTGATAAATTTCTTGCCATGCATGACATCATGTCTCCAGATATAGTAGGTGTTTGTTCGTCTCTCAGCAGTTCAGGATCAATGGCCTCCAAGAGAGTAGGGTCAAAGGACACCGACCGAAGTGCAACTGGAGCAGCAATTGAGCAAGTGTCTATGAGTTTACCGATATATGAAGATGACAAGTTGATCATAGACAAAGACATCAAGATGAAATGGTAAGAGGTCAATGATGCATTCTTATGCACCTTTGGGGAAGATCTTGAAAACTGCCAAGTCTATGTGAACATTCACAAGTCCAGCTTATATCGGATTGCATGCAGATACCTCGTGTTCCCATGCACGTACATGATACATTGGATCGTCTCACATAATGACCCTGAGATGATGGTATTGAGGAGTGTCAACGGGATGGAGATTGCTACCTTCAATGTGCAAGACTATCAGTATATGTACCAATTGTCGAAGCCAATGATCAGTATGGAGACACCCTTTAGCATGCCCAACAGTAATACCAACTCCAGGGATATCTTGAAGAACTGGGTGAAGGAGCCAGCCAAATTCAGGATGACACCCAACTATATTTACAAGACAAAGATACTACGAAAGGTGTATCAGTACTTGGTCATATTTTCATGTCACTTGTATGGCCAAGAGAGCACAAAGACCTTCTCACAGAGTTGGGTGATCGCATTAGACTAACTGACCAGTGAAGGCAAAGCATGCAACTAGTCTGACATGTTGGCTCACAGGCTGAAGGAATAGGTAGCAGGAGCTCAACAGACACCTAAAGGTCAGCAAGTAGAAATCTACATGTTCGCCTACATCTTGAATGCAATATGTTCCCGTCGGGAGTTCCTGGGCTTGAAGTGGGCATGGACACCAGTGGAAACCTCTATCAATACTTATTGTAAATTGTTTTCCAAATGCAGCTTATGAGGAGTCATCACACAGTTGTCAGATCATTTTTTCACCCCGGTGTACAAGATGATATTTCATCAGGATCCACCTTGAATTTTGAAGGCAACAATGGAGGCATTGATCGACATAGCGGATTGGTATGCCTCACCTCTTGGCACCTTCATATGGATTTACAGTGCAGAGAAGCCTCCGTATGTTTTGCCGAAGTTTTCCATGGACACGCCTGTCATGCAAGAAGTATCGTACCACATCTCTGCAAGACTGTCAGCTAGGTTGTATCGGAAGAATAAGGCACCTTGGCCCACTCTTCTGATGCGGATCGAGTTGTACGAGATACAAAATCTCAAGCATGCGAATGTCGAAACAAAAGAGTCTAAGAAATATCATTTCGGCACTAGAAGATTTAATCTGTATGACCCGCATTGTTTTATGAAGGATCACTACACGAGAGTACAGTTTCCATGGATCCACGGGGCATGTCATTGGGCTGAGGAAGACCCATGGAGATATTGTCACAACTTCTCCAGACCTAATGAACAGGTCGGCATCGTTGTGGAGTGGTTAGTGAAGCAGCGTGAAGTAGCATCCAGGAGAGCACCAGCAGCAGAGGTAAAACTATTGGTGTATGGCAAAGGAAAGAGAAATATTGTCGATAGCGCAGAGGCAGCACAAAGCAGCAAGTTCAGATCAGACCCATTTGTGCAGAAAGCAGTGTTGGCAATATAGGCAAAGAGGCAATAGCATGACATGAGGACCGCGCAAAGGCAGAGAGAAGGAGTTGCATGAGTTAAAGAAGAAACTCTGGAAGGAACATGAGTTGCACAGATAGGAGAAGGAAATGTAACAAGGATAGATATAGCAGGGGGCGCAACATGTACAGACAGATGAAATTGCACTCATACAGGTAGTAGACTCATTCGAGCAGCTGACATAATGAAAACAGGGTGAGAAATTGTAGGAGCAAGACTTCGCTCAAGAGATTGAATGAGCACTTGAGCAGATGGATACAGAGATGGAGCAACCAGAGTTAGAGAAAGACATCAACCTCATGCCTTACCACCAAGAGGTCGACCCACCAGCTTCACTAGATCCAGAAGAAGAGAAAGTCCCAAGCAACCAAGGAGACACTTAGATCCTTCGAGACAATCCGAAAGAAGAGATGCACAACATATCATTCAATGAGTCGCAACATAGAGTTGTGAAATCATGCAGAGTGTCTACTCCGGACAACACATCTCCTGTGCATTTTGAGGAATGAGTAATCGTATCTGACGTGCGCAAGCATTCAACAACATTGGTCGATGCTACTAGAGCATATGCTAAAGCCACTAGCTCTAGTGTTTGCTTCTTGATAGCAGAGAACGAGCGAATGGCTAAGGAGTCACAGACAACCAAGTAGGGAGAAGAACTAGTTACGACATCCACCCGAGTAGAGTTGAAGAAGGCAATACAAGATGAAGTATCATCCCTTGAGACAATCATGCGGGCATTGTATTCCAAGTTTGGTACCGTGCATAAGGCAGTTGTCCATCTCAACAGTTGGCAGCAACGATGTGCTAGGAGAGCACGTATCTTGTCAAACTTGCATACTATTATTGAACACATGCAAACATGGACAATGAGATACAAGGGAGCCCCGTTACACTTTCCCAAGATGATGAAGCCCAGAGCGGTCGAGTTGAAGGCACGCATCCGGAGTGAGATCTGGAACTATCAAGAACTCCCACAGCTCATCACTAGTTTGTAGGCTTCCCATGCACGTGTATTCAGAAGCGTGGATGTTGTTGTGCACGCGTTTGTGATCCCATCTATTGGGACACTCACTGAAGCAAAGAAAAAGGCACAAGTCTGACTGGATGTTGACTTGTACTTTGACGAGTTGATGCGCGTAGACACCAATGTAGACTTCGTGATCAATGCGGACACCATACATTAGTATGTTGTTGGTCCGGCTGCACTCAAGACAATGATGCACATGTTATTAGACAAGTTGGACAGAGGAGCCAGAGCAGTGTACCTAGTAGAATGAAGGCAAGAGTTTGTTTCCAGAAAGATGTCACCACGGAGTACAAAGACACCATCGCGGACTACCGAGCTTGGCATCAGTTCGCCACCATCGACCACCATGAGGATATCAAAGAGTTGGTCTTCCCATAGTTGTCTGAGTAATAGTGATGTCTTGCATGGCTTGCTTAAGCCTATTTTGTCTCACGTGGGTACACGTACAGATTGTTTGTAACGTCTTGTCAAGTGGAAGTTCAAGTGTTGATAGTTGAATGTAACAGTCATAAAGTAGTTGATGAGTCATGAGGGTAAATGAATAGTCACAAAGGGGAATGTCAAGGGTCACCCCACCCTTTTATATATATATGGTCCCTCATAACTCATTGTAGAGGCTTTTGGTCAGCCAAGCTTCCGATATGAGTATCTTAGAGAAAGCTTGGAGAGTATTGTAACGAGTCTCAGCTTCTCCACTGTGCAGAGCTAGTATATCTCTTTGGAGGAGCAGATGAAAATGATTGTAACATTTTGCTACCAGGACTAGTGGTTGGTCATCGTTGTACTGTATGATTGGAACTTTCACTTCTTAATATAACAGAGCCGACACATTTCATGCATATGTTATTATTGTATTTCAACTTTCTTGTTTACTCTAATGATATATGTATATGTTTGCTTATGCATGCATGTATGGACTCTTTTTGTATAAGTATGTATGAATCTTATTGAGATGTGTTGTTGGTTTAACCATCACTTTGGATTGTTAGCTTACTTGCTTTCCGGTTTGTGATGCATCTTTGTTCGTTTGTTCCCTTCTTAGCCATGTGCTTTCATAAGTTTCCAAGGGGCACACTCACCTCACCCTTTGTGTGTTAGAACTGTTCATACACCTTCCTTGGATTGCTTCATATGTCACACCCTTGCTACCAACATGGATATCTTACTTTCCTCTGCGCGCAACCGAGGTAAAGGCGATACCGTACGATACACTGCTGGGACTCCTACACCAAATGGTTTGAGGTATAGTTGGGACTTCTTACCAAGGAGATCCCCTGACATGTTGGCAGGTCCAGCACTGTCAACAGTATCCTAGTAAGTTTTTCTTATGTGCTTATTTCATTATGTATTTATTCATATATTTGAGTTGTAGCATCCTCCGGGGTAAATGTGCATATAAAAAAAACATAGTAGGAACAAAAATACAATAAACATATTAGCCATCAAAATCCATATATACATCAGTACATTTTCACATGAAAATCAAGGGAATGAAATTTTTTTCATTAATAAATGCAATGAACCAACCGGAGATGGGACTACCACATTCCACCCGACCATAGATTGGCTAAGCCAAGTCTCTCTTCAGCCAATCGCCCTCATGCCATATTCTAAGCATGAATGTGGGATCTCATAGAACACATCAATCAAAACTCATCCATGGCTTCCAGAGGCCACCCACCTCAACCCATCAAACAGTGATTCCACTTCACGGTCAGACATCACCAAAAAAAATCATCAGATTGGTCTCCATCCAAGCCTTCCTGGGATTCCAGAGTGTTTGTCCAACCAAGGCTTCCAGAACTAGTAACTCAACCCACAGCTTATACAAGGCTTCCAAAGCACTTGACCAACCAAGGCTTCCAGGACTAGTAACTCAACCTGCGAAGGGCTTCCAGAGCGTTTGTCCAACCAGGGCTTCCAGGACTAGTAACTCAACCCAAGCTGTTACAGGGCTTCCAAAGCATTTGTTCAACCAGGCCTTCCAGGACTAATAACTCAACCCAAGCTAAGGAAACATGAGAACCAACCAAAACAAAGCAATGGAAGTAAACCCACAATCACCATGGCTATCCAGGAAATGGCTAGGCTAGGCAATCCACTGTCGATCCAGGCAATTCTCCATGCCAATGATAGATCACAACCAAGAAACCACATGCATGTGCCATGCATGTCAAAACTAATGAATAAATCATACATGCAACTCAATGCCTGCAAGAAAATTTGATGTAGTTGTTGATGTCGATGCCTTCTTGCGCTTCCATGTTCTTCCTTTGCCTTCTTGCTCCAAGAATTCAAGTATGCCACACCCTCCAAGAGTGTTCTAAGAAAATCTAAGACTCCAAGAGTATGTGAGAGAGAGAGAGAGAACAATGAGAGAGCTCCAAAGCTAAACTGACCAAGTCTTGCCCACTGATTCTCAGAAGCCTTTTTATTAATGAGGCCTCTATTTTCTTCATTTTCCATTATTTTCCTTCAATTTCCTCCTCACATGAAACATGTGACCTTTCCCCTTCCTTTTCTCCTAATTTCCATTATTTTCATTAATAAATGTGCCAAATACCTTTTTTCCTCTTTAATGCCTTAGCCATTGCCTTTGCCAATTTCCTTAGCCATAAACAACCAAATGAACACCCCCTAGGATGTCCTTCCCACCATTCATCTTGGAATGTGTGTCCCATCATCTGTGGTATTTATATATTTTTACATGGAATTTTCATCAGGGTTGTTACATAAGTCTTTATGCAAAGATCTGGGTAAGATCATACTGAGTATCAGTCAGTCTTAAATCCCCTGTGAAGTTATAAACAATAACTACGAACTATTTTATAAGAATGTATGTTATTATAAACTCCTCTATATCAATTAATTGTCCCACCCATCTGCATTCATTTAAATATATTTTGTTCTACAGGAAACGTTGTTTGCCTGTATTCTTTTCTTATAACCAATCAAAAATTATGTTTGAATGTTTAGCAAGTTATATTTCATCAAGATTTTGTTATTCACTCATTTTAACTCAGTTAACTATAGCTAGACGAATAAAAGCCCTTTCATCCAAGTTAGTAATTTTTAAGGCGTAAGCACCTGTTTTCAAATTATTCATAACATTGGTCATCCAAAAACTCTAAAAAACAAACAAAACATTTTAGATGCTCTGGCATGACTAACTGACCTAGAGTCATCTCAGACGACAACAATGACCACCTTCTTAGAGATTGTCCTGGTATTCCTAAGGTATTGTAAGTGTGGTCTGCAGGCTCACATCGACCTTTATCATCAGCTTCTGGAGATCATACTAGTGACCCTTAACTAGTGATAATAAGGTCCATGGGAAAAAGGGTAAAGTCAAATTTCCCTGTCAGTTATGTGAAAGGAATCACCCTATTCACCTTTGTCCTTATATGGATGAAGCCCCAAAATTATTGGAAACCTTACAACTTCCCAGCCTAGACTTCCAGTTGGTTACCAAAATCTTTCTCCCAATCCTCCACTGGCTGATGAAGTGATTGATCAGAATCCATCCCTAGTCAATCGCACTCTCTCTGAACATGTGTTACCACCAAAAATTGATCATCTAGCCATAACTTACTAGATGAATCGTACACCATGTAGGGCCAATTTTACCATAGTAAAATTGCTTTCACTATAAGAAATTACTTAATAAACCACATTTTTTAAGCTATTTCTCGTCAAACCCATGAGGAATAATTAAATAAATCATTATTTATTTAATTATCTTCTAAGAATAATTAATTAAACCAATGTTTAACTAATATTCCTTGTCATATTTGACCCAATCATGAGAAATTATTAGCTAAATCACTATTTTTCTTATTTTTCTCTAAGAATAATTGATTAATCATTATTTAATTATTATTCCTTGTCAAGTTTGACTAAATCCTCTAGGAATACTTAAACAAGTCATTATTTTAGATCTGAGACTTTTGTGATCCATATGTTAGATAAATGTCTTTCGTAATAATCACATCATTAGGATTTGGTTGATGTTTCGAACCAATTAATGCGGTTCATCCTCAGGACAAGGTGGATGAAATCATACAATATTCAGGAATAAATATTAAGGATACATCATTGCTCCAGGTTAGCTGTTGAAAACTAGTCGTTGGACAACAGTGAAACAAGAAAATTATTATTTTTAATTAAAAGGTTTTAATATTTTTATTTTTATTTAAAAGTTTTAATATTTTGATATTATTTAAAACTCAATTAAATTTTTATAATATTTATATTAAAAAGGTTTAATATTATAATATTATTTAAAACACCCCAAAAGTTGATTTTATATTTTAATATTATTTAAAATCCCAAAAAAAATCAATTAGATATAAACTATTTAATATTCCTCATTTAGTAATAAAATAGACATTACGTTCCAAAAATAAGGTAAAGAGAGGTTTTGAATAGGAATTAACAAAAATAATAAAATAGTAATAAGGATTAATATAATGATCAGAAAACTCATAAAATAATAAGGGGGGTTAAGGATAAGCTATATATTTTAATCGGGAGATTATAAGAAATATTAAAACTAATAAGGTTTAGATCTCAATAATATGTATTACAAGGAAAAAGAGGTTATATACTATTGAAGAAAATAGGAGATCAATAAATGAAATTAAATAAGCTAAAAATATGGTTAGAAAGGAAAAATCAAAATAAGGATGAAAGGTATAAATAAAGGGAGAAATCATTCTACTTTGGCAGATTTTGTTTCTATCATTCGCTGCAGATCCACACTATTTTACAGCCATTTTTACTATTAAGTTTGTTTGTTATCCACAGTGTAAAGTGGTTTATTTTCGTACACCTTCGAGAAGAAAACACTCCAACAACATGAATTCGATGAGTCCATTCCTGACCAACCATTGGTTGAGAAAATGGTTGACCTGATTCCACCTTTAGTTGACCGTACTTTTCTTGTAGAGAGTGAGTCTCATACCGCTCAGGTTCTTCTTGTTTCTTCAAATTCCAATGAACTGGGGGGTAGTCCTCCTGTTCCAATGGCACACAGGGGGAATTCTCCCGTTCCCATAAAACAAGGGGGCAGTTCTTATGTTCCCACGACACCACCTCCAAGTAGCATGGTCACTTCCTTTGATTGGAGTCGATTGGCAAGATATCTTCTTCCTCCTTACGTGCCCTTCCAAATCATAGTACATGCTTATAATGTGGTTGTACCTGGCACAATTATAAATGAAGGTGCATCTGTTAGTATTTTTCCCTCAACTACTTGGCAAGCTTTATGTTCTCTGCATCTTGTGCCTGCTACCCAAAATCTTTTGGCTTTTAACAGGGAACCAGTCTACCATCAAGGATCCTTCCTAAGTTTCCTATTACTTTGGGAGGAAATATTATCTATATCTATGTGATGGTAGTCTAAGGCCCTTTAGATTTTAATTTACTCGTTGGGCGTGACTATGCTTATGTCATGGGAGCTCTTGTCTCTTAACTCTTTTGTGTGATGTGTTTCACGTATGAAGAAAGATTCGTGACTATTGACCAACTTTCATTCGTTGGTCCTAATTTGACTCCCAATCAACCATCTTACCTAAATGGTCCTTATACACAAGTGGTGTTTCCCCCAAAGGTTAATTATGTGGCAATATATTCCATGCCTGCGTCTACTGATAATATAGTAGGTGATATAGTGCATCATTTACTAGGGGCATTGGAGTCTGATCTGTCCATTGGATCCATTGATCCCTTCTAAAGCATTGTTCTCCCATTTGATGAGAACCTCTTGGAAGCCATGGTCTCTTGGAGGCCATGATCTGATTTTGAATAAAAGTTCATTTTCTTGTGTCAAGCTCCTTAAAAAATGAAATGAGGGGTTGGAGCAGAGTTCATTTTCTTGTGTCAAGCTTGTTATAAAATGAAACAAGATATTCTGAGGATAGTTCTTTTACTATGTCAACCTTGTTAAAAAATGAAATAGGTTCATATGAGCAGAGTGTAACAGCCCTGGTGAAAATTCCATGTATTAAAAGTTAAAAAATGATAACCACGGACGAATGGGACACTTATTCCAAGCTGAATGTTGGGCAAGACATCCTAGGGGGTGTTCATTTGGTTGTTTATGGCTAAGGAAATTGGAAAAGGAAATGGCTAAGGCTTCGGAAAGGAAAAATGGCATTTTTGGCACAATTATCTATGAAAATAATGGAAATTAGGAGAAAAATGAGGTGAAAGTCACAAATTGTATGTGAGGAGGAAAATGAAGGAAAATAATGGAAAATAATGGAAATGAAGAAAATAGAGGTCTCATTCATAAAATTTGTTAGTTTAGTTTTGGAGCTCTTTCATTATTCTCTTTCCAATACTCTTGGATACTTAGAGTTTTTCTTGGAGCACTTTGGCATTGGAGCAAGAAAGGCAAAGAAGGCAAGAGGAAGTAAAGATCAAGCAGGGAAAGGCATGATCAAGTAGCTACAACAGGCTTCATTGCAGGTATTGACTTGCATGTGTATTTTCCTTACTAAATTTGGCATGCATGGTATTGCAAGTGGTTCTTTTCTATCATACATGGATTTTCCCAGGTGTGATAGTGCTTTTCAGCCTAGCCTTGCCATTTTAGGATAGCCATGACGTGATGGGGTTATCGTGTTTTGGTTGAACAGGATTTCCGAACAGATTCGAAGCTGAGTGAAGTGGATCTCTAAAATGATAGAACACATGGCCTAGTAACCCCTGAACCAGACTATGGGTTGTTGTAAATCCATATTTTGTGTTCCCCCGGATCGCCTAGGAATCCTTGTTAGTGAATGGCAGGGTATATGGTAAATCCTAGAGGTGGTTTACTCTCTGTTGGGCTTAGTAATCCCATGTTTGGGATATGCGGTAAAGCCTAGAGAGTAGATCTTGGTTTAGGGCATAGTGATCCGAGTTGGGATTGTGGTAAAGCCTAAGAGACTAGGAGACAGGAAAATTCCTTGCGGTGTAGGTGGAGAAATTCGGTGGCATCCATGCTTGTTCGGCCTAGTGATCGGGTGGAGATCATAGAAAATATGGTTATGATGTGTTCATTGTGGTTGCCTAGTGATTCAGGATGGATTATAGTAAAGCCTGGTTTCTATTGATGAGGGTGAGATGCTTTAGCCTCGGTATGCCCTGGTTGGCTCTTTTGGTTAGAGTCCCACATTCATGCTTGGAACATGGCACAGGGGTGAATGGCTGAAGAGATATTTGGCTCAGCCATTCTATGGTTGGGTGGAACATGGTAGTCCCATCTCTAGCTAGTTGATTGCATTAATTAATGAGGAATTCATTCCCTTGATTTCTATGTGCAAATGTACTGATGCATATATGGATTTTGATGGTTGATATGTTTATGGTATTCCTATTATGCTAGTTATATATACATTTTGTGACAGCATCTATGTATTCCTCTCAACATTTTTTTACTTTTATTTGAATGGATATGGTATCTATGACCTAATAAGTGATAATGCAGCAAATGGCATGAGGGAATAATGGTTCATAGCGATTCTCAAATAAGTATGAGATCCCTACACTTAATTCTGTTGTTTACACTTGTAGGATACATGTTGACAATATGTTTGATGAAATGCCTGTCATTGCTAGTAGGGGTCTTGTTAAGGTCTTGATCACCTTATTGCTTTTGCATCATTATTTCCCTATACTTTACTTGATTATGATATTTCATTCCATTCTTGGCTCTAGGCCTGAAAAAGGTGGCTTAAATCTGGGGGTTGTTGGCACAGAACTGAAAATTTTAGTCCATAGTCGCTAACAGGTAGACCTATGAGAGTGACTTTAGGTCTTTGTTTGCTACCTTGCACATAGCATGAGAGCGACTATGGCCTAAGAGGTCCAGAATAGTAGTGGGACCTAGGGACAGGATATCTGAGTGGCTGACTTGTCTCCTGAGGGTTCTGTTGATGATGTTGGATGACTCTTTGGGATGTTCTGTCGATTCCACTTCCTTAAGGTCACCTAGGAGGTCGAATCTGATCATAGTAGCCTCGCATCTCATGTTTACCCCAGTTGGAATGGTTACTTGGGTGGATGTGGGAGGAGGGTGTTACACATAGTTCTTTTCCTATGTCAATATCATTAAAAAATGAAACAAATCACCTTTCAAATAGAGTCTTTAATTAGATCTCGTAAATTCCCAATCGATTCTTTCACTTGATCTCGTAAATGAAATTTCATTCCATCCATCTGTTAGTACTCAGTAGTCTACTTAGGTGGATGAAATCAAGTTTAGGGGGCATGTACCTTGAATTGGGTCATTATGTTGGGGCCATGCAAACTTATTCCAAGCATATTTTTTCTCTGTTTCAAGCTTGTGTAAAAATGAAACCAATTTCAAGCATAGTTTCCCATGTTTCAAACTTGTGTAAAAATGAAACCATTCCCATTTTATCCCTCGTGGTTTCCATTTTTATTAACCTCTTTTTTTCCAAATGAGCTATTGGTTTTTTCATTCCATCGTCACCATCTGCTTGGCCGATTATACACTTTCACTTGGTTTTTTTTACCCTTTCCTGAGGAACCATTGCAATGATTGGTCTTATTAGCCAACGTCTTAACCTTTATGTTTCCTGAGAAGTTCCATCATTACTGGAACCAGTTGTTACCCTTTATACCACTTATTCCTCCAGGAGGAGTCCTCTTTCATCTCTTTCAAACTCCCAAAATATGAAAATATTGTCAAGCACTTGCCTTTTCAAACTCGTAAAATTAAATGAAAATACATCTACTCAATATAACTTTAACACTTTTCCGGACTGAGATAGACTAGCTACGAAAAAGGAATACCTTATTCAAACATGGCTAAGAGGTTATCTTGGATATTGTTTTCTACCTTTTCGGGTGTAAGGGACTATCTACGAAAAGGGACATCTGGAGTTTTCTTTTTCGCCTCTTTTTAAAACTCTCTAAACATGAAAAATATGTTGAGTTTCCACGAAAATTGGTGGAGAAGCTAAGGAACCTGAGATATCCAATACCCATAAAGGGTTTGGGCAGATTCTAAATAGCTTGGGAGATATTAAAAAAATTAATATTTTTAATGGAGTCCCTAAGTCTAAACTTAGGGAATATAAAATATTAATGTGAATTAATATAAAATTGTTTTGAATGGTCCAAAAGAAATGGATCGAGCTAGATCTAATCTTAGCCGTTGATTAAGGACTTAATCTCGGCCGCTGATTTGTCAACAAGAAAAGTGTAAGAGGAGATTTGAGGGTCACATGGAGAACACACCAAGAGATCAAGATTTCGACTTTCTGGGGCTGAGTTTGCTGAGAAAGTTGAGAGAGTGATCAGGAGTTGCAGCTGAGGGGTAGTGAATACAGAAGCAGAGAGACAGAGGTAGTGTTGGGAGGATCAGCACAGCAGCTGGGAAACTGACACAAAGGGTAGAAGCAGGAACTATCGGGAACAGTCAGAACTGTCGGGAACAGTCGGAACTGTCGGGAACAGTCGGAACTGCCGGGAACTGCCAGAACAGCCGGGAAAGCTAACGCAGAGGGAAAAAGCCGGAACTTCCGGGAACAACCAAAACTATCGAGAACTGCCAGAACAAACGAGAAAGATGGCACAGAGGGCAGAAGTTGGAACTGCCAGGAACATCTGAAACTGCTGGAAGGGAAGAAGCTGGAACTGTCAGGAACAACCAGAACTGTCGGGAACTGTCGGAATAGTCGGGAAAGCTAACGCAAAGGGTAGAAGTTGGAACTGTCGAGATTTTTCTCTGTTAGGTGAGTCGGATTTGGCACCTATATTGTATTCTGAAACTGCTTAATAAATCAAACCCTCAGATAGTTGCACCTGTTTTCCCACATTGGGTTTTTCAGGGGACATTAGTCCAAAAATAACAGTGTCATTTGTGTGCTTGTTTATGTTTCCTTCAGTTGATGATTTGTAATGTGTTGAGTGTGTACTTGTGTTTATTTTCAGTATTTACATGCTAAATAACTTGTTAATTAATCAAAACAAGTAGGAAGAAATAAATCATAAAGTACATGGAGGGTTTCCAACTATTAGACTTAGAAACTTCAACATGATATCATAGCATGGTTACAAATCACAAGGGAACTGAGGACATCAGCAGAGCAGAGTAGCAGCAGCAAAAAATCGTTGTCCCGAGTGACATAAGCTATTCCTAGCAGCAAAGAAGCAAGGGAGGGGTGACGCAGTGCCTGCGTCATCAAGTTCGAGCCAAGAAGAGGTTATGGAGAGGCTGAGGGAGGAAAAGACAGGCTCACGCAAAGGCCAGGGGGCTAATGTAGTAGGATGAGGAAGCTAGTTTGCCAGTGTCAGGACTACGCAAAGCTTAGGAGCTCTCACCTTCAAGTTGTTGGGGTCTAGGAAGCTATGGGTAAGTTGCAGAATGGAGCTGGTGGGGTACTATAGTCAGAATAGTAACTAACAAGGCAAGGCCAAGGAGGAGGGAGTTATTATTGAGGGTTTCTAGCCAAGAAATCTGGATCAGTGGTGTAGCTACACAGACGATCAGAGTAGGGGGCATATCAACATCGGCAGAAGGGTTTCCAGGAGGGAAATCGAGGCTTAGAGGGAGTCACATCGAGAACTTCCAAGAGGGAAGTAGAAGAGCAGCGGAATGGCACTACACGGAGTAAGAGACCAGGAAAGACTGGATGGAGCCTCAAACTTCATAGTCTGGAAGGCCAGAATCCTATCCGTACTTGATAGAAATGGTTTCAAGCACTTCACCTTGAAGATGATACCAGTACTAGTTGACCCAACTGACAATGACAAGTATGAGGAAGAAATGGCGAGGGCCAAGTGTATCATTCTTGATGGGGTCAAGGATCATATACTACCACATATTGCCGAGAAGAATACAGGATGGGAGATGTGGCAGGCCTTGACCAAGTTGTATCAACATACTTCTTTGCAGAGGAAGATGCTCCTAGAAAATCAGTTGCGGTCATACTAGATGCAGAAGGGAGAACAGATCGACACCTTCCTCAGTCGATTGAAGGAGATCCAAGATAAGCTGACTTTGTTATGCTCTTAACCTGCAAGACGATACCAGAATACCAAATATGCGAAGAAATATACCCAGAACATAGAACAATGAGAAATAACAGCAAGTATTTTATTATTCAGAAATCAATGTTCACTTGCTTTTTCGAGGGGGCAACCTCCAATAGAGCTGAGCTCAATTACAAAATAAGACACGATGCTCCTCGAGGGGAGCCTCTATCCTTTATATAGGATTCATACATGCAATACCATGGCGCAATACCATGGTTCTTATTAATACCATCTATCTAATACCATGGCCCATTTGCAACTAACTGTGGTCCCTTCATTAAATGTGGGTTAACCACTTAGAATTATTAATATGGGCTTTATTGACTCTTTACTTAACTATAACTATTACTCGATCCTATTACATAAATAAGGGGGTTAGGGTTGGACCCTAACATGCCCTCCCCCATAAGAATATCCTTGTCCTCAAGGCTGAAGCTATGGAAACTACTGAAGGATAGTGGTTGGTTCCCAGGTTGCATCTTCCGGAGAGGTGTCTTTCCACTTGACGAGGACTTCCTTGATCGTCCAGCCATGCAGGTGTCGTTCTCATGTGTCAAGAACCTGTTCAAGTTGGAGCCAGATTGACCCTTCTTCATCCACTTCAGGTAGACTAGTTTGAATTCTGCAATGGTTCCCTGTCACTTTCTTGAGGCATGAGACATGGAAGACTGAATGGATTTTTGCAGTGGGTGGAAAAGCTAGCTTGTAGGCGACTTCTCCAATGTGATGAAGTACTTGATATGGTCCATAGAATTTTGGAGATAATTTCTGACAACCCTTGTCTTTGAGTGATGTTTGCTTATATGGTTGCAGCCTCAAAAATACCTGATCCCCTTCTTGAAATTGGCGTTCTAAGCGATGTTGATCTGCCTATTGCTTCATGCAGTTTTGGGCTTGATGAAGATTCTCTCTAAGGTGGGCCAACATGGTTTTTCGGTTTTGTAGGAGTTGATCCACTGCTTGTACCTTCGAGCATCCCTTGATATAAGAAGTAGGGGAAGGAGGGAGTTGACCATAAACTGCTTCATATGGAGTCATTTTGGTGGTGGCATGATAGTTGGTGTTATACCACCATTCGGCTAGAGATAACCATTGTACCCAGAGATGTTCTTTTCTGAAATGAAACACCTAAGGTAGGTCTCCAGACATTTGTTGACTGCTTTAGTTTGACCATCAGTTTATGGATGATAGGAAGTATTGAGTTGTAGCTGGGTACCTTGTAGCCAGAAGAGTTCCTGCAAAAAGTTACTGGTGAAGATCGGGTCGCGATCAGACACAATGGAAGTGGGCATGCCATGCAATTTGAAGATCTGATCCATGAAATATTGAGCGACCAAACTCGGTGTAAAAGGGTGGGGTAGGGCGCAAAAATGATCATACTTAGAAAGTCGGTCCACAACCACCATGATGACTGACTTGTTTCCTAACTTTGGAAGACCCATGAAATCCATAGAAACCTTTGTCCAGATTGAGGCCGGGATGGGAAATGGTTGTAATGTGCCTAGGGATTTGACTATTTCTCCTTTGTGGCGCTGACAGACATCGCTTTCAGCTACAAAAGTAAGAATGTCCTTTTTCAAGCCTGTCCAAAAAAATGATCTTCAAGTGCGAGCATACGTCTTCTGAAAGCCTGAATGTCTTGCAGTGGGAGATGAGTGCATCTCCACCAAAATGCGGCTTTTGAGGGTGGATGTTGGTGATATTAGGACGTTGTCCTTGTAGCGAAGAATCTCATCCTACCATGAGTAGCTTGTTGTGGAATTTGGATCCACCTGCAATTTATTAATGAGTTGGGAGAGCCAGGGATGTGAAAACCATTCCTTGTGAGCCTCTTCAATCCATTCTGGAATGGGAAGGGAAATTGTGAGCATGGTACTTTCCTCCTCAAATTGGCAGGATAACGCATCTGCTACAATATTTTCGTGCCCTTTCTTGTAAATTATCTCATAATCATATCCCATCATTTTGGCGAGCCATTTATTTTTTTGTGGTGAGGATGGGCATTGCTCTAAAAAATATTTAAGGCTTAGATGGTCTGTGCGGATTTGGAAACGTCGCCCCAATAAGTATGGTTGTCAGGTATCTACTGCATGTAATATGGCCATCATATCCTTCTCATAGGTAGATTGTCTCAGATTCTTCCCACTTATTTGTTGGCTCGTGAAGGCCAAGGGTCGACCTTCCTGCATTAAGACTGCCCCAATACCTGTACCAGAAGCATCACATTCAATCACAAAAGGTTTGGTGAAGTCAGGTAGTGCTAAGACTAGAGTGGAACACATGGCATGTTTGAGAGCTGTAAAAGCCTGTTGTGCTTCATCATTCCAGAGGAATGAATTTTTCTTGAGGAGTTGAGTGAGGGGCCTAGCAATGCGACCATAATTGTGGAAAAATTTTCGATAGTAGCCTATGAGACCCAAACATCCTCTCAAGCTCTTCAAGGTCTTTGGTTGAGGCCAATCCTACATTGCCTGGATCTTTTTGGGGTCCACCCTGACACCTTCACGCCCCACAATGTGGCCCAAATACTCAACTTCTTCCATGCCAAAAGAGAACTTGGACATCTTGACAAATAATTTATGCTTGCGGAGCAGTTGCAAGAGCAGATCTACATGTTGAAGATGTGTAGCCCAAGTGCGACTATAGATGAGGTTGTCATCAAAGAAAACAAGGAAAACTTTTCTGAGATATGGTTTGAGCAGGTGGTTCATAAGGCTCTGAAAAGTGGATGGGGCATTACAAAGACCAAATGGCATGACCAGGAACTCATAATGGCCTTCATGAGTTCAGAAAGAAGTCTTTGGAATGTCCACTTCTTTCATGTGAATTTTGTGATAGCCCGAGCGAAGGTCGAGCTTAGCAAAGAATTGAGCCCCATTTAGTTCATCCAGCAAATCATCGACAATTGGGATGGGAAATTTATCTTTGACCGTCAACTTATTGAGGGCCCTGAAGTCTGGAAACATACGCCATTCCCCATCTTTCTTGAGCAACATGACCATCGGCGATGAATAAGGACTAATGTTGGGACGAAAGACGCCTGCTTCCAAGAGTTCTTTGATTATTTTTTCAATTTCATTCTTTTGGGAACGGATATCTATATGGGCGCACATTTGGTGGTTGGGTCCCTGGGACCAAACTAATGCTATGATCATGTTCCCCTCTCGAGGGTGGAATCTCATGAGGCTTTTCAAAGACTAGTAGATGGTTGTTTAAGATCTGTTGCATCTTAGGATGAATATGAAGAGAATTGGGTTCGAAGGCCTGGATGGCATTAAATTGGGCTACAACTCCATGGTGGCCCTTTTTTAAGAATTATTCCATCCGATGTGAGCTGATGATAGAGGGAGCTCCCGCTTGGAGTTCGCGGAGGGTATGCGTGTGGTTGTTCTCCTTAAAGCTCATATATAACTCCTGGAAATCCATTGTGGTTGGGCCAAGTGTGCGAAGCCATTCAGCACCTAGGACAATGTCGCACCCTCCCATGTCTATGGCAAACATGTGGGTCTTTAACTAATAATCCCCCATTTGAAGTTTGATATTTTCACAGCAGCCTTCACATTTCATTGTCCCCCCATCAGCAATTTGGACCTGGAAGTTAGAAACTGCTCGGACAAAACAATGCACTTCTTCTGCGACTCTTTGATGGATAAAAGTATGTGTACTGCCACTATCAATCAAGACTACTATTGGGCGATGCTTAATAAAACCTCTGATTTTGAGAGTTTGGGGAGAAGAAATCCCTGCTAAAGCATGCAACGAGATAACTAGTTCTTCAGGTACATTTTCTTGCTGGTTGTCCTCTTCTTCCTCCTCTATTTCCTCAAGTGGTGGGGCTTCCTCCGATGAACTGTGATCAGTAGCATCAATTTGAAAGAATTTGGGCTCCTTTCATTTATGCCCGGGGGAGTATTTCTCATCACAGTAGTAACACAACCCTTGCTTTCTTCTTTCCGCCATTTCTGCTGGTGACACCTTTTCAACCTTGAGTGTTTGGGTAGTGCTTTGAGCCTGTGTGGGGAAACCCTTGGCGATGAAATTTGGGTGATTGAACTGGGCCGCTAATGCACGTTCTACTTCACAAGCTATTCTGCAAGCATGCAACCATGAGCTAGGGTGGTGCAGTCGGACGTGGGCTTGTATGGCTTCTTTGAGACCACTGACAAAACATTCCACATTGAACTCATCGCGTAGACCTCCAGTGCGAAAAGCTAAGGCTTCAAAGGTTGTAATATATTCGTTCACTGTTCCTGTCTGTCAGAGCTTAGTGAGATGACCAAAAAAATAAGATTCATGGTCAAAGCGATCCATAAGAGCTTTTTTGAATGTCTGCCAAGTCAAGGGCCTTCCATGGCAACGTTGATGCCATTGTCACCATTGCCATCTTTCATTGTCCAAGTACATGATACCCACACTAAGCTGAGTCGCGTCATCCAGGATGTAATTCAGTGTGAAATATTGCTCCATTTGTGCTATCCATGTGGCTGGGTGAGAGCCATCAAATTTATACATGTCCAGTTTGGGTGGTCGCGGATGGGATTGTAGATGGGTGCCGAACAGGTGAAGAGACTCGCTAGACTCGCCCTCCATGTTTTCATTGCCAATATATGCCTCTGCGCGTTCCTCCACCTTGCCCTTAGAGAGTGTTTCATTTAAATTCTTCAGCTGCAGCATGACCTCGTTCAATTATGATTCAAGTTTGTCAATCCTCTCATTGGCCATAGCTTGAGCTCTAGTTTGTACCATGCATCGATCCGATGTACTTGAAATTTGGGACCGCCCGAAATTTTTGGCACTAACAATTGAATGGTACCACCTTACTCAGCTTGTCGACCTGATTCTTATGGGCTAAGTCACCAATAAGCGCCCCGCGGGGTCTCAAACTTTTTTTTTTCACGCCGAACGGAGTTTTACTCCTTGCTTAGGAATACTGTAGTAGCCGAATCCCAGAAATGTCAATGCTACCCAAAGTCCTACGAAAATCACGCCCAGGTATAGGAACCCACACAATTAGTCAGATTTGAATGGCGAATTTGATTGTTGCGACGGCTACAGAGCCCCAAACTGTTAGATCTGGATGGTGGATCTGATGGATCTAAGAAATCTGAATGGCTGATCTGATAAATCTGAATGGCAAAACTGATTGCTATTGCGGATCTAATGGATCTGATAGATCTGAATGGCTGATCTGATAGATTTGAATGGCGGAATTGATTACTGCTGTTGCGACAAAACCCCACCTGCGAGATCTGATCTGGCAAAGATTATGTGTGATCCTGAGATAGAGAAGGGAACTATGGTCTCCAAGAGTGTCAGGTGTTACAGATCGTAATATACATAAGGATCTGACAGTAGTACTCGGCCCAATTTTTCAGGGCACTAACCAAGGAGGATCAACCATACCCTTAGCCGTACAACCCGACTACCCTATCGTACACGCGAGTAATCTCTCTGAGTGTTGTTCTCGATGTACTATAGCAACAAGACAATCGACGGTTTATCTATGGCAAGGTTTCAAGGGAGCTAGGGGGCTTTCGATATACCCAGAGGGTACTTGGAAGACAGTCCGTGTGTAGTTCTGTCTAATGCGCTACTACTCGAAGGGGTACCCACGGGTGTTTCAAGGGAGTCCAACAAGTGTGAACACCTCTTGTATTTCCTACGTGCATGCCTCCTCAAATCCGTAGGTTTATGCCCTCAACGACAGATCCTGTGGTTTAAAGACGACGGAACATGTCTCTAGCCAAAAAAAAAAATGCTAAAAATTGGAAATCCCACCGGCCTTGGAAAGCGCTCTGATACCACTTGTTATGCTCTTAACCTACAAGAGAATACTAGAATACCAAATATGCGAAGAAATATACCCAGAACATAGAACAATGAGAAATAACAGCAAGTATTTTATTATTCAGAAAGCAATTTTCACTTGCCTCTTCGAGAGGGAAACCTCCAATAGAGTTGAGCTCAATTACAAAATAAGACACGATGCTCCTCGAGGGGAGTCTCTATCCTTTATATAAGATTCATACATGCAATACCATGGGGCAATACCATGGTTCTTATTAATACCATCTATCTAATACCATGGCCCATTTGAAACTAACTGTGGTCCCTTCATTAAATGTAGGTTAACCACTTACAATTATTAATATGGGCTTTATTGACTCTTTACTTAACTATAACTATGACTCAATCCTATTACATAAATAAGGGGGTTAAGGTTGTACCCTAACAGACTTCCATAGGGGCCACACCAGATCCAGACTTGATGGTGAGAACAACCGTGAATGCAGTCTCAGAAGACTGGGAGGTGTTTGTCCAGAGCATACTGGGTAGGGCGACCCTTCCAGATTGGGAGGAAATGTGGGCGGCTCTTCACTAAGAAGAGATCAGGAGGGTGACCAAGACGACAAGTAGCAGCAAGGGGATCAGAATCAAGAACGAGGAGGAGGTGGATGTTGCCCTATCATCTGAGGGTAAGCAAGAAAAGCAAAAGAAGAAGGACCTCTCCAAGGTCAAATGCTTCCACTATGAGGAGTTGGGTCATTATCCGACCTAGTGTCCAAGGAAGAAGAGAAAGGGAGAGGCTTCCGAGACCAAGGAAGCACCAGCAAGGTCGGAGAAGGAAGTGGAGACATACGATGATTGTGCCATGAGTGCTTATGTGCCACTTCAAAAGAAGTGGGGAGAGATCGAGCTATAGTCAAAAGAACTACAGGAAATGAGGGGAAGGATCCTAGAGGTACCCAGCCTCTTGGATTAGACCTTGCTATGGGAGCCCCGAAGAGGAGTAGCAGTATTGGCGATGTCATTAGAAATGGATGAGGATGGAGCGGCAGAGAGAGCTAAAATGCAGGATTCCCAGGACATCGCTAGTAGGCTGCAATAGTGTGAGAGGCATGGGAGTGTTGCACCAATGTAGGATGGCACAAAGAGGTGTGCAATGGTGTGAGATGCAGGGAGTTGTTGCAGCAGCGGAGAGGTCAGAGAGGGAGCACTTGTTGGTGACAGAGGAAGCTTCATCATTGGGAGTGTCTCTAGCCTAACAGAGATGTCAGAGTTGGGAGATCAATTACATACTTCTCAGTAACTAAGTTGCAGTGCAACAGTTAGCAGTGGTAGTGCTATGGGCAACACGATGCAACATGTTGAGAGGGGTTGCAGTGCAGATGCAGCAGTGGCAGTGGCAGGACCATGGGCAGCAACACAGATGCAGAGGGAGTTGCAATACGGATGCAGCAGTGGCAGTGGCAGGGCCATGGGTAGCAGCACAGGATGCAACAGTGTAGAGGATGTTGGGTAGAAGGCCTAGCATCAGCATAGGGACCAATGCCGGATGATTAGAGTAATGCTCAGTGAGGAGTATTGCTAGAGCATAGTCCTCACTAAGAGGGATTGTTGAATTGGGGTAGCATCGGATGTGATCTAGCCACGAAAATTGGTGGAGAGGCTAAGGCGCATGAGATCTCCAATACCCAGAAAGGGTTTGGGCAGATTCTAAACAGTTTGGGAGATATTAAAATAATTAATATTTTTTAATGGAGTCCCTAAGTCTAAACTTAGGGAATATAAAATATTAATGTGAATTAATATAAAACTATGTTAGAATGGTCCAAAAAACATGGATTGAGCCAGATCTAATCTTAGCCATTGATTAGGGACTTAATCTCGGCCGTTGATTTGTCAACGAGAAAAGTATAAGAGGAGGCTTGAGGGTCACTTGGAGAACACACCAAGAGATCAAGATTTCGACTGTATGGGGCTGGGTTTGCTAAGAAAGTTGAGAGAGTGATCAAGAGTTGCAGCTAGGGGGAAGTGAATATAGAAGAAGAGAGGCATAGATAGTGTCGGGAGGATTAACGTAGCATCCGGGAAAGCTGACATAGAGGGAAGAAGTCGGAACTGCCAGGAATAACAGGAACTGCCAAAATAGTCGGGAAAGCTGACACAGAGGGCAGAAGTCAGAACTATCGAGAACAACCGTAACTGTCGAGAACTGCCGGAACAACTAGGAAAGCTGACGCAAAGGGCAGAAGCCGAAACTGTCGGGAATATCCGGAACGGTCAGGAAAGCTGACGCAAAGGACAGAAGCCGGAACTGCCAAGAACATCCAAATTTGGAACCCAAATTGTATTCTGAAACTGCTTAATAAATCAAACCCTCAGATAGCTACATCAATTTTCCCGCATTGTGTTTTCCAGGGACATTAGTCCAAAAATAACGGTGTCATTTTTGTGCTTGTTTCTGTTTCCTTCAGTTGATGATCTGTAATATGTTGAGCATGTACTTGTGTTTATTTTCAGTATTTACATGGTAAATAACTTGTTAATTAATCATAACAAGTAGGAAGGAATAAATAAGAAAGCACATGGAGGGTTTCTAACTGTTAGACTTAGAAACTTCAACACCTACTAGCTATGGCAGACATTTCGTCAAACATGTCACAAATATGCAATCTAAAGGTCATAACAACATATCTGAGCATAGGGGTCTCATAACTGTTTGAGAATCGCTAAAAAACATTGACGCCTTATCACATTAGCTACATTATCATCTATTATGTCATATATTTATAGTACACTCATTTACAAATCGAAACATGATGAGAGTCATACATCATCACTGTCATAAAACATAATTATAACTAGAATATAAGAAACAAAAATAACAAAGGGTATAACATCCATAAAACCCACATATAAAATAGTACATTTACACATGAAATACTAAGGAGAAGGAACTCTTATTAATAAATGCATAAGCCAACCAAGTATGGGACTTCCATGAACCACCTAACCATAAATTGGCTGAACCAAATCTTTGTTAACTAATCACCCCCATGTTATGTTCCAAGCATGAATGTGGGACTCATAACCAACATCAACCAAGGTTTCCTGAGGCTACACCACCTCACCCTCGTCAAAATAATTAGGATTTAATGTGATCCCCACCTGATCAATAGGCCCTAAACAAGTGTGGATGCCACCAGATTTCTCCACCTACACCGTGAGGAATTTTCCTATCTCCTAATCTCTAGGCATTGTGTACATCCAGCCATACAATGGTCAAGGATCCTGATCTGAAAATCACCCTATGAGTGACCTCAATTAAGAATTATTGAATGGAGGTATTACAGACTCATGTGCTAGTGTGTATCTATGTTATTTAGGCAATGGGTTGATCAGATTGCAAATACACAAACACTTGAAATGGAAAAACAACAGAGAAACACAGTAAGCAAATACAAGAACACAAGAAATTAATAAGGAGTTCACCCTATCGCCTAGGGCTACATCTTCGGTCTATCTCTCAGTGATGGCCTTATTTTATTGTGTCTTAAAGTAGAGAATTACAATGAAGGAGCTCAATATGAGTCTCCTGAAATAGAATTTGCTTCGCAAGGTGGTTCTTGGATTCCCCAAGCCACTAGAGTGCACAGACTCTTTTCCTTACCAGCTCTTTGACCCCTCTAGTCTTTAATGGAAGGAGCCCAATGTGGTGCTCGGTCCTGACAGATCCTCTCAGGGGTGGCTTGAATCTCTCAAGCTCGTTGGTGCTCGACGTTGCCTTTGGTCAGCTCGGCCCTCTGTCTTCTTTCTAATTTTTGCTCTCTCTCTGTCTTTTGCTTCCTTCTTTTCTCTATTCTTCCTCTCTGTGTCTTCTGCTTGTCTGCTTCATGGCTTTCAATCCATTCAATCTCATGGATGTTCGATTCCCCTTCCAACTCTGTCGGATCACCTGCTACAGCTTCACTTTGAGTTCCTTGTCTCGGTGTCATCATCAAGCTCACAGGGAGTGGCCACTTGTCCTCCTGCAAACTACGCCAGCTTGCTTCGTCGGTTCAGTTTTTCAGTTACGTCGTGGAATGAGTCATCCACCACCTCGGCGGTCAAATCGGAACTCAAATTCTTATATATCATGGCTTAATCCCCTGTCAATTCTGGTTTCCCCATCGGGTGAGATCTCAGCCGTTAGATTTGGATCCCCCATATCTGACGCCATTCACTCATTTCACATGGTTGACTTGCTCGACCGTTAGTGCGCGATGAACGACAGTTTTCTCTCTCCTCCACTTGCCATGCGTCGGGCGCTAAGTGGAATCGCTCCGTTTTGGCGAAATCTGCTTACTGCCCGAGGGTGTCCCCGATAAATATTGTCGGTTTTTTGAGCGCGGGTCCTGCCTTTGCCTTTAGCCTTTCTCCCCATGGTTTTCCCAGCTCGCATGCGATCGAGCGTTCAGGGCCTCTCCTTCTTGAGGGGTTTTGCCCAGTGATGCGTCAAAAACTGCCTCCTTTTCCTGATCTGGGCTTCCCAGGGGCTAGTTTCGCCTCCTGCACAGTCTCCATGGGCCTCGGTTAGCGCGCTTTGACCGAGGTCCTCGTCGTTCCACGCTGGCTGCCAACTACCAGTGTTTAGAGGTGTTTCTGGTCGCTGCTCTTAATTTCTTTGAACTCTGTCCCGACCTAATACAGTCATGGTTCTTTTGATTTTCTTCATGGATCCAATTCGGATCATGGCCTTCCCACTGAAAAAGCTTTTGGACCACCAAAAGTTGGTTTTCAAGCATTGACTAAGTGAGGGTATTGTTTTCTCACTTGTCCAATCTCAATCCACTTTGCACTGCTCAGCTTTGAACCTTTGATCCCAATTCTGAGGTACTCAACATCTCCCTTGCATCGTCCTCACCTTCCTGTCCAGTACTGTGTCTTCCTACAATTTATTAAGATATTTAGGTAGCAGGTCATCAATAGAAGGAAATTGACTCTGCTCTTTGGGATCCTCAACCATTGAAGGTTAAAACAATCTCAAGCAATCTGCATTTATGACTGAGTAGATGTCATGTAAGCTGGTAGGTCAAGGTGAAAGGCATTTTCACCAATCTTCTCAAGCATTTTGAAGGGTCCATACCTGATAGGATTTAGCTTCTTACCTTCACCTTGCATCCTGTCCTTGCTGATATACAGCCATACCTGGTCACCAACTTGGAAACTATGCTCCATCCAATGCTTGTCATGCTTAGCCTTGTATTTGGCTTGGCTCTTTTCCAACTGTTCTTGTACTACCTGGTGCATCTCTTGGATCTATTCAATGAAACTAGTTGCCTTGTCCACATCACTGTTTCCATCAACTGTGGTATCTTTGCCAAAGACAAAATCCAAAGGAGACCTTGGTGTGAAACCAAAACAGGTCTCAAAAGGAGATCTCTATGTAGAAGAATGTTTTACTCTGTTGTAAGCATGCTACACATAACACAAGTGTTCATCCCAAAGCGTAGGATGTTTGCTACAATATCCTCTGAGTAACTGGATCACTATCCTGTTAACTACTTTTTCTGGCCATCAATTTGTGGATGAAAAGTTGTGCTTTTCTTCAATTTGGTGTCCATCAGTTCCCACAGACTTGACCAAAACTTGCCCACAAATCAAGTGTCTCGATCAGATACAATGGAAGTGGGTAATCAAAAATGAAACCATACATGTTCAAAGAACATTTTTGCAGTTTGTTCAGCTGTAATCTATTTATTACAAGGTATTAAAATACACATTTTGCTGAACCTATCCACAACAACATATAGATAATCATGACCTTTCCTAGATTTAGGCAGTCCTCCAATAATGTCCATGGAAACACTTTCCCAAGGGTGAGAAGGGATTGGTAATGGAGTGTACAAGCCTAGTTTTATGTTGTTGGGCTTGCTTTTAGCACACATAGTACACCCTCTTACATATCTAGAAATTGTCTCATTCATACTTTGGCCAATAACAAAATCTTTGCAGTTGTGCAACTCTTTTACTTACCCTAAAGTGATTGGATATCAAAGAAGCATGTGCTTTCCTAATTATCTTTAATCTCTTAGTTTTTGGAATGCAGAGTTTCCCACAATGATATAAGAGTCGGTCCTTCACATGATAATCCAATTCTTCTACTCTTATGCCTTGACTCAAAGTTGCATATACATCTCTAGAGTCTATATCTTGAGCATATGTTCAGTGTAGCTTTCATGTAGCACATAATTATGCTTAAGTATAGTAGATGCATTTATAATGGGTCTAGATAACATGTCTGCAACTTTATTATGTATGCTCTTTTTATATTTGATGACTAAATGAAACTGTTGTAGAAAACCCATCCATCTGTAGTGTCTTGATTGCTGCAGCTTAGTTTGGTAGTGTAGATATTGAAGTGGTTGATAATCAGTATGTATTACTGTCTCTTTGCCCATTAAGTAATGTTTCCACTTTTTCACACTCTGAACTAATGCATACAATTCTTTATCATATGTAGGATAGTTAACTACTGCATGATTAAAAGTCTCAAAATGATAACATATGGGTTTACTGTGTTGTGTCAACACTGCTCCCATAGCATAGTCACTGGCATCTGTTTGGATCAAATGGTATTTGCAGATCAGGAAGTGCTAGTACAGGTGCTGTACAAATCTTTTCTTTCAAGGTGTTGAAGGCTTTCTGATGTTTGCCTCTCCACTGAAACACCTTGTTCAATCCTGTTAAAGCATGTAAGGGAGCTGCAATTGAGGAAAAGTTAGAAATGAACTTCCTCCAATATTGTGCTGCCCCTAAGAAGCTTCTCACTTCTGTAGCAAACTTGGGTTTAGGCCAGTTTACATGCGCCACCTTAGAGGGATGTATTCAATTCACCACCCCTAACATATGACCCAAATAATCAGAAGATGTTTGCCAAATTCCATTTGAGAGTTTAACATCGAAGTTTTTTCTCTTTTCAAAACATCTAATGTCTACTAACATGCTTTAAGTGTCTTCCCACGTTTTACTAAAAATCAGAATGTCATCGAGATACATAATAACAAAATCATCAAGAAAAGGTCTGAGTACATCATTCATTAATCTCATGAAAGTAGCAGGAGCATTAGTTAAGCCAAAAGGCATAACCAGCCATTCATACAATCCCTGCTTTGTTTTGAAAGCAGTCTTCCATGCATCTTACTCTGCAACTCTGACCTGATGGTATCCACTGTGCAAATCCAGCTTGGTGAAATAAACAGTTGCCTTCAATTGATCTAAAAGATCATATATGCGAGGAAGGGGATAACGATTTTTTATTGTTATCTTATTCAGCGCTCGGTAGTCAATGCACATTCTCCACGAGCCATCTTTCTTTCTCACCAAAACGATTGGTGACCCACATGGTGATGTGCTAGGCCTGATGAACCCTTTCTCAAGCAACTCCTGCACCTGCTTATTGATTTTAGCATTCTCTAAAGCAGATAACCTGTACATCCCAATGTTAGGCAATGGAACATCTTGCTAGAAAATAATATCATGTACTATTTCCTTTTTGGGTGGCAGACCTTTAGGTTCCTGAAACAGGACATCATACTCTGAAACAATGTTTTCTATATCAGCTTGCAGCTGAGCATTACAGCCCTCAAATACACCCATTAGTAAGAATTGTTTGCATGAATTTATCATTCTTTTCATCTACCCAGAATTTATGAGAGTATAATTATTCTTGAGCTTATGAGCTCTTACAAAGTATTCGATTCCATCTTTGACAAGTAGATACTTGTTCTCAGCTCTATAGAAAATAGCCTTTCTATCATACAAGTAAGGACTTCCTAAAACAATTCCACATATATCCAAAGGAATTATGTCTACCTCAACCTTATCTACAAATGCTGACCCAAAAGAAAACTTGAGTTTGCACTGTCTAGTCACTTGTAGTTGTGCTTTATCATTCAACCATCCTAATGGGTATGGTTTCTTGTAAGGTGTAGTTGCTAATCCCAATTTCTTTACAATTGCTTCAGAAATCAAATTTACTTGTGAGCCACTATCAAACAAAGTATCAATCTTTTGATGTTTGGAAATAACTCGAGTATGAAAAAGCTCATGTCTTTTTCTTTCATGTTCTTCATCAATAATAGTTTGAGCAAAATTACTAGTAGATGCTTCAGAATTCTTATCTTTTATACCTATTGCTGCAATGATTGTTTCATCTCCCGAGTCTGACCCCAAATCTTTTGGAATAGTTGCAGCAGTCTTCTTCTTCTTGCCCTCGGACTTCTTAGGTCTCAGCTCTAGATGCAGAATCCAACAGTGCTCATCATCATGCCCCTCCTTTTACAGTGAGTGCATGAAGCTTTGCCATTTTGTGCAGTGTTAGCCTTCTTTGCTTTCCACTTTTGCTTTCTTTTCTCCTTGATCTTGCTTACAATGGGTTGGGATGGTCCCCCAACTTCTGGATTTCCATTCTTTCCTCTAGCTTCTAGATGAGTAGCTTGTACAAATACCTCATCTATACTAGTGGGATTAAACATGAGGATGGTATGCCTCATGTAGCTGTGTAGACCACCAAAGTACTTCAAAAGAGTCTCTGGTGAGTCTAATGAAATACCCAACATCAATGCTCTCTTCCTGAACTCTTGAGTATACCCTTGCACACTTTGCCCTTTCAACTGTCGGAGAGTTTACCAACTCATCATGGCTTGTTGCATGTAGGCCAATGGATAGAACTGCTTTTTGATTGCAGCAACAAATTCACTCTAGACAGAGATGGTCTTGCCATGTTTTTTCATATCAGCTTGGGTCCTGCCTTCCCACCAAACCAACGCAGTGCCTCCTAGGCGTAGGCTTGCCAGCTAAATTTTACTCTTGCCTGAGTTGATATTCTGCACCATGCAATACACATCAATTTGTCTAATCCAATTGTCCAACTTTTCAGCATTTAGTTCTCCATCATATATAGGCAAATCAAATTTAACATCTAGCTTAATCAAAGATGCTTTCTTATTATGCACAGGGCTATTAGGAGGTGTGAGAAAGCTTTCCTCTTTCCCTTTTCCTTTTGAGTGGTCATGGGAATGAGACTCATCTTCTTCTTTATCTTGTTTAGAACCTGATGAATCTTCATCCTTATGCTTTCTAAAGTCCCTACACATTTCTTCTACCATAGAATTTATAGCTAGGAAACTTTCTAGGAATTGAGGGTCTGGCCCCATAGAACCTTCCTCTGACATTATCTTCCGAGGATAGACTCTCCCAATTTCAGGATTAGTTTCGACCAAATCTCCTTCTCCTAATTTGAGCTTTGATCTAGTGAGAATTCAACAGCTAAACCAACAAAAGCTTGTCTAACCTTACAGCCTAGAGCTTTGATACCACTTGATCTGTTAATCACCCTATGAGTCACATCAACTGAAGATTTATTAAACAAAGGTATTACATACCCATGTGCTGGTGTGTGTGTTCTATGTTATTGAAGCAACGGATCGATCAGATTGCCAATACACAAAAAATAAAAATGGAAAGACAGCATAGAAATACAGTAAGCAAACACAAAGACACAAGAATTTTAATAAGGAGTTCACCCTATACTCCAGGGCTACGTCTCCGATCCAGCTTTCAGTGGTGGCCTTGTTTTATTGTGTCTTTAAGTAGAGAATTACAATACAGGGACTCAATGTGAGTTCTCCTGAAGCAGGTTTTGCTTGGCAGGGTGGTTCTTGGATTCCCCAAGCCACTTTAGTACACAAACTTCTTCCTCCTACCAACTTTGTGACCTTCTGGTCTACAGTGGAAAGAGCCAAATGTGGTGCTCAGTCCGGACAGATTCCTCTATGGGATGGCTTGAATTTCTCACGCTCTCTAGTGCTCGATGCTACCACTAGTCAACCCGGCCCTCTGTCTCTTTCTGCTTTTGCTTTACTGCCTTCTTTCTCTGTGTATACCGTCCTCCTCTGGTCTTTCTTCGTCTCCGACTGTTCTCCTACTTCACTGTCTTATATTTATTTTTTCGTTGTTCATGGCTTTGAAGCCATTCGAACTCATGCCTGTTCAGTTCCTCTTCCGCCTCTGTCGATTCACCTTCTGCAGTTGTGCTTGGAGTTCCCTGTCCGGCGTCATCATGAACGCTCAGGAAGTGGCCATTTGTCCTCCTCTAAACAGCGCCAGCCTGCTTCGTCGGTTCGTTTCTTCAGTTACGTCGTGGATGAAGTCTTTCCTCCACCGTGGCGGTCAAACGGATCCAAATCTTTACAAATCACGGCGTATTCCTTTGTTGATTTCGCTTCCTCCATCGGGCTTGATCTCAGCCGTCCAATCTAGGTCCCCCAGATCCAACGTCATACGCACGTCCCGCGCGGTTGACTTGCTCGACCGATAACGCGCGATCAACGGCGGTTTTCTCTCACCTCCTCTTACCACGTGTCGACCATTGAGTGGGATCGCGCCGCTTCCATCCAAAACCGCTTAACGTTTGAGGGCGTCCCGATCAATACGGCCGATTTCTAGGGCACAGTCCTGCCTTTGTACGTTAGCGCTTTTCGCTTTTCCGCCCGCAGTTCTCTGGCTCCCAACGCGACCGAGTGCTTAAGGCTCCTCCATTTTGGCCCTATTCGCCCAGCAATCGCGCATCAAAATCCACCTCCTTTTCCCAATCCGGGGTTCCCAGGGGCTACTTTGACCTCCCACACAGTCTCCATGGGCCTCGGTCAACGCGCTTTGACCAAGGTCCTCGTCGTTCCCCGCTGGCTGCCATTGCCACGTTCAGGTGTGTTTTTTTATCACGGTTCTGAATTCTTTAGAGATTTGTCCCGACCTGATACAGTCATGGTTTTTTGACAATCTTTTGTGGATCCAATTCGGATCAGTTTCCCTTTTAACACTACTCTTAGCGTGTCATTACCATTGCGCTATCGTGCCTTGTCTGACATCATTGGTTCCACATCTCTAAATCGGAGCTCTGTGTAGTCTCATACTGTAACCCCGACTTTAGGGAGTTTCATGGCTTTGACTTCCACACCTCAGACTCAAATCACATCAGTCACGTCTGTTCCGTCAATGCTCACTGTTTGTGTGGCCTCTATAGCTCCTTCCATTAGTGCAGTTACTGCGTCCTCGGTGGTTACTACTGTTACCGGGCCCTCTTTTCAACCCACTAACGATGGTCCTTCATCCTTGGCATCCGGAGTTATTCACCCTACGGGTAATATACCACTTTCTTTCGATTCCATTCTGGCAGGATGGTCATATGAGCAATACATGTTTGCTCTTCAAAACTCGAATCATAACCCTCTGGGCTCCCAACCGCCTTCCTATCCACATAACCTGTTGCACTATTATGATCCCCAAGGGGCTCATATTTATCACACTAGGTCCCTCCCTCCAGAGCCCACAATTGAAATTTTCGTTCTGCTGTCGGTTGCCTGGAATCACACCACTTATCATGGCCCGCAAGGCCAACCTTTACAAGCGCAGCGTTCTGGTTTGCAAGGGCAACCTGCAGGCCTACAAGGACAATCGTTTTAGGGACAACCTTTGGCCTCCACAGGTGCCTCTTTTGTTTACTTAGGGCAACCTTCTGGTCAACCAGGTCAGCCTCAATTCCAGCCAGGCCAACCTGTTGCCCAACAAGGTCAGCCTTCTGGGCAGCTAGGTCAGCCTTTGTTTCAATCAGGCCAACCCGTTGCCCAACAAGGTCAACCCTCTGGTCAAGTAGGACAACCTCAGTTCCAGCAAGGCCAACCTGCTGTCCAGCTAGGTCAACCCTCTAGTCAAATGGGCCAGCCTCAGTTTCAGCAAGCTCAACTTCTAGACAAATAGGTCAACCTCAGTACCAACAAGCCCAGCCTTCTGGCCAGTTGGGTCAGCCCCAGTTTCAACAAGGACATCAGTCCGGTCAAATCAATCCACCTCTCAGTCAACCAGGTATTCAAATGCTAGCTGGTTCTCAAGCCCCACCCGGTTTCCAGACTCAGACTGGACTCCAAGCTCAACCCGGTCTCCAAACTCAAGTTGGATTTCAAGCCCAACCTGTTTATCAAATGTAGCTTGGGCCTCAGGCACAGTTTGGACCTCAACCGCAATACAGTCTCCAGGTACCTCAGCAACCCCAAGGGCAACCTCAGGGTGCTCTGTATCAAAATTATCAGCAACCACAAGTCAATCCTTATCAAAATTTTCAGCAGTCGTATGTTGCCCCTGTTGGTCAAGCTAGTAACCAATGGTTTGTTGGCGGTTAAAATCCGGGACAACAACCAGGTTATGGCATTAACCCGCCCAACTATAACCCTTATGGACAAAATCCATGCGGGCAACAAGGCTCTAGTTGGAACCTTAATGTTGGTCCTTATCAGAGGCCTATGATGTCCTTTAACCCTCAATTACCTTTTCTTGCATCTTTGGAACTGCCCGATGTGTCCAAGCTGACGAACGACCCTATCCTTCATAATCCATATTGGCCACCAGTTCCGACCAAAATTCCCAGTGATTGCCCTAAATTCGACAGTAAAACTGAAGAGGATCCCTAAGCGCATGTTATGACCTATCACCTCTAGTGCTCATCTAACTCATGGCTTGATGATTCTATCCGCCTCCGTCTTTTTCAAAGGACTCTTACTGGTTCCACTGCAAAATGGTATATTGAGCTTACCCGTGGAACTTTCCAAGACTTCAATTCGCTTGCGATGGCATTTCTTACCCATTTTTAGTTACCAATTCATTATGAAACGAAACACATCTCCTTACTTCTCTGAAACAGGACACGGCTACTCACATCTCCGATCATATTCATCAATGGAGAAGGCGGCGCTGTTTGATTAAGTTCCGGATCCCTGATCAGCGTCTGACTAACTGGTTTACTACCTCTTTTGTCGGTCTGATAGCCCAAGATATTGCTATGGGGTTATGTGTTACTGAACAGCAAGCTATTGTGCGTGCTTAGTATCTCGATTTGGTTTATTCCCAATCTGGCACGCTTTATGATGTCTTGCCTGATGCTCCGCAACCTGGAACTTCTAAAGCTCCATCGACGCCTTCCGTCGACAGTGTTATTGGTTACGTTGCTTCATCTTCCCGAAAGTCTTCCACGACTCCGCAAAGCAAAAACCTACCGCTCCTAGTGAAAATGCTTCTCAGTCCACATCTAATACTGGCAAAACCTCCTAAGTCAATGTCGTTCAGTCCACCGCTGAAGATAAAACTTCAAAAGGTAAGAAAAAGGGGAAAGGTAAAAATAAGGTCGATCCACCGTAGCAACATCCTCCTAAGCCTCCGGCCAATGATGGTTCTAAACGCAAACCTAAGTATCCTTGTCTTATATGTGACAAGGATCACTACACTAAAGACTGTCCTAGATGGTCTGAAGTTAGTCGTTTGCTTAAGGGGACTTCAGGGACTCCTGTTGTACTTAAAGAGCCTTTTCCCTCCCAGCAAACTCAAATGGTGGTTGATCAACCTCAATCCTCTTCCACTTTTGGCTCCCAAGTTTTTACGGCTGGGACTATCCCTATTCATGTGAATACTCGAGCGAAAGAATATCCTCCCTTTGCCAGCAAGGAACCTGAAGTCCCTTCAAATGTTCCTTCGTCTAGTTCTAAGGGAGTTCTCCGGAAATCTTCTTATAACCCCAATGCTCGTGCCGCGCAGCACTATAGTATTGTTGAAGACTTAGCCCAAGCTCCTTCGGCTATATCCGCCTTGGAAGTTCTCCAGAGTTGTCCCCCCCCCCAACGAAAGTCTCTGCTATGAGCCATTGGTGGCATTGACCCAGCAGATTCGGAATTAATTGCATTCAATCTTGAGAACCATGTGTCGCGATTGCCTCATCAAATCACTTTTCTCATTCAAGAAATCATTAACTCGAAGAATATTAATCGTATTGTTATTGATGAGGGCGTCCCCACTTGCATCATGTCTGTTGCTTGTCGGAAGGCCATCGGCTCCCCGTCTTTGAGTCAATCTCCTAATACTTTGGAAGCCTTTGATGGAAGAGATTCTCGTCCATTTGGTATTCTCCCACGCTTGCCTATCACCCTGGAAGGGAAGACAGTTGATGTCAAAGTTGAAGTTGTTGACGCTAATTTGACTACAACCTTTTGTTGGGGCAAAGTTGGACGTATGTTATGCATGTCGTGGCTTCGTTGTTATTTCGTGTACTCCATTTTCCTCATCAAGGGAAAATCATCACGGTCGATCAATTGTCTTTCTTCGCTTCCTCTTCCTCGGATGGCAATGTTCCGTTTGTGGAGCATACCAGTATTCCATATGAGAGTGTGGGTGCTGGACTTTTTAAAGATTCTGCCCTTACGAGTGTTTTTTCACTCCCACCTCCCAATGTCGCCTCTGTTAATATGATTTTTATCAATCCTGATCATTGGGGGATTCCCCCCGTCGATCAGGTAGATTCATGGGGTGAAGTTATGCCGTTGAGCCGTGCTGAGCTCAACTACGTTGAAATAGTTTCAGCTTTGGCTTCATCTTCCGACTCTGCTCCTTTGAGCAGATCTCTGGACAAGTATGTGCAATCCCCTTGGCTTAGAGATATTGTTTCTCCGGATCCATTACAAGAGACATTTCCTTCCGATGAAGCAATTCTTGAGACTATGTCTTTTGAGGATCCTCCTTGGTTTGATCATCACCATCGTTCCTCGTTTCTCCCAAGCCATGGGGCCATCACTGCTTGTCTAGATAAGTTTGCTTCCTGTATTCCTTCTCAGCCGCTTCAGACGCCTATCCTGATTCATGAGGTTTTCTCTGATGGAAATACGGGGAATATTACACAAACCATGCCCATCGACATCTCTGTTAAACCAGGGATTGTTGAAAATATTCACACTGGAGTTACTTGTTCTCCAGAGGAGATCCAGCTTTACACCGACCTTTTCCACGAGTTTCGTGACGTGTTCGCATGGTCATATAAAGAAATGCCCGGTATTGATCCAAGTATTGTGGTACACGAGATACCTACATACCCTGGTGCAAAGCCAGTTCGACAATGTTTACGCCCCGTGCACCTGAGAAAAGCTGCGGCCATCAAAGGAGAAGTTGAGAAACTTCTCAAGGCAAGGTTCATTTATCCTATCTCGCTGACAGACTGGGTATCTAACATTGTCCCTGTGACCAAAAAGCAGGGCACTATTAGGGTTTGTGTTGATTATCGTGACATCAATCGCGCATGTCTGAAAGATAACTATCCTACCCCCTTTATTGACCAGCTTATCGACGATTGCGCTGGGAGTGAGATATTCTCTTTTATGGATGGCTCCCTTTCGGCCTGAAAAATGCCGGTGCCACTTTCCAGCGAGCAATGTCCTATGCTTTTCATGACATCCGTCACATTGTTCAACCATATCTGGATGATCCTCCAACTCATTCAGCTAAATGCTCTAACCATCCGAACCACCTCCGCCAGATTTTTCTTCGCTGTAGACATTACCGTATTCGTCTCAATCCACATAAGTGTGTCTTCTGCGTCGAATCCAGCAGACTCCTTGTGTTTGTCGTTTCTAAAGAGGGCATTCGTCTCGATCCCCTCAAGGTCGAAGCTCTACTGAATCTCCCGCCTCCTACTTCTTTGCATCAGTTGCAGAGTTTGCAAGGAAAGGCCAATTTCCTACGTCGTTTTATCCCTAAATACGCCAAGATTGCTAAAGGTTACACGCGTCTCCTTAAGTGTGACACTCCATTTATTTGGGATGACATCGCCCAAAGTTCATTCGAGCAACTCAAGACACTTCTTGTTTCTACTCCTTTGTTGCGTCCAGCCGACTATCATCGTGATTATTCACTTTATCTAGCTGTCGCTAATAGTACTATTGGTATGGTTTTGGTTCAAGACGACGACAATGGTTCCGAGCACGTTATCTATTATCTTAGCCGCAACCTTCTTGCCACCGAGACTCGTTATGCTTATGTCGAGAAGCTCGCCTTGGCAGTTGTCCAAGTTGTCCAATGCTTTCGTCATTATATTTTGTTGCGTACGACGACCGTGATTTCAGATTGCAACCCGATGACATACATTTTGTCGCGTCAATTGCTAGGGGGCAAGTACTCAAAATGGATTGTTATCCTTCAAGAGTTCGATTTGGAGTTTACTACTGCCAAGTCTAAAAAGTCACTAGTCTTCGCTAAGTTGATTTGCTCGTTACCGTCTACTTCCACTCCCTCTTCGATAGAGGACCGCATTCCGGACGACACACTTTTCTTGATCAGTACCCTCGATCCCTGGTACGGTGACATTATTGTCAACCTCCAGACGTCTTCCTTCCGTCCTGATTTGTCTAAGGATGCTCGGCGACGCATTCGTCACCATTCTCAGCCTTATCGTGTTCTTGGAGACACTTTATACCGTCTCGGCATTGATTTAGTTCTCCGTCGTTGTCTGACTTTCGAAGAAGCTGAAAGAGTCTTCAATGACTACCACTCTGGTGCGTGTGGCGGTCATATGTCTAGTTATGCTACTGCCCAAAAAATCCTTCGTGTTGTTTACTTTTGGCCCTCCATTTTTAAGGATTGCATTCTCGCTGTTTGTTCCTGCCACGCGTGTCAAATTTACCAGCGGAAGATGCGTGTGCCACCTTCCCTTTGTCATCCTATCATTACCGTAGGCCCTTTTGCTAAATGGGGCATTGATTTTATGACCTGTAACCCTCACTCGACCAGGGGGCATGGGTATATCATCGTTGTCGTCGATTATTTTACGAAATGGGCCGAAGCGATGCCTACATTGTCTAACGACAATAAGACAGTTGCGCAATTCCTATTCAATCATGTGATTACCCGGTTGGAAGTCCCTCAGGCTATACTCACTGATCATGGTTCCCATTTCCGTGGTTATATGATGACTGAGTTGACAAGCCAGTTAGGCTTGCGTCACGATAGTTCGACGCCTTATTACCCTCAGGCCAATGGCCAAGTCGAAGCCGTCAACAAGGTGTTGGTTACTATGCTTCAGCGTACCATTGGAATGCACAAGTCCAACTGGCATTTAATGTTGTTTTCCGCCCTATGGGCCTACCATACCTCGGTTAAGGATGCGACTAGATTCACACCATTTCAACTTGTTTATGATCTGGAAGCTACCCTCCCAATTGAATGCGAAATCCCTTCTCTCAAATTAGCTGTCGAATTGCTCTCAAATACTACTCCAGTGGAAGAACGCCTTCTTTATCTAGAACGGCTTGACGAGACTCGTCAACTTGCTTCTTTAGTTATTGAAGCACAAAAAAAGAGATTCAAAACTCACTTTGATCAGACAATCAACCCACGTTCCTTCATGGAGGGAGATTTAGTCCTGATGTATGATCAAGCTAATGACAAGCTGGGGGCAGGCAAATTTGAACCCATGTGGCATGGGCCCTATATCGTCAAACAAGTGTTGCAAAAAGGGGCTTATGAGCTACTTGATTACGAAGGTAACATTTTAGATAAGCCCCGGAATGGGCTTTATCTGAAGAAATACTATGCATGAGTCTTTCGTGCATTGTTGTGTACATAAGTGTGTTTTTCATTTTGTACATGTTTGGCTTGGTGTGTAAGCATTTGCCGCTTATTGTGTCCTTTTTACTTCTTATGCAGATCTCTGTCGCACCTTATATCGGTTTCGCTGATGGTCCCTGTCGCAGTACCAGGAATCTTTCATCCGCGGCATGGGTTATCTACGATCCTCACGGTGAGTTGTGGATCTTCAAGGTGTTTGTCTAGCGTGTACCACAAACAATGTCGCTGAATATAGCGTCGTCATCAAATTATTGGCTGAGGCTGTTGTCCTCAATATTCCCGCATTGATTGTGAAACTAGACTCCCAGCTTGTTGTTCTTCAACTTCACGGGCGTTATTCCGTCAAAAATCCCAAAATTTTAAGGTTGTATTTACGTGTTCGCTTACTAGAAAGGAATTTTGATTATATCACATATCGACACATTCCTAGAAGGCAAAATACATTAACTGATGCATTAGCGAACTAAGTATTAAATAGACATTTGCGTAATTTATAAAAATCATAAGCAAGCATTCAGACATACAGTAAAACATAGATAGGTATATATCATGTGTTGCACACCATGGTGCCCAAAATATATATACATATATGTCCAAAAAATATGTGTGTGTTCAGTTACATCGCGAGACACGTCTCTCAAAATCTGAGGAAAAAAAACCTACAAGTCTACTAGGTATTGTGCTCTCTATAGCAGACTACTACCCGGACCACGCATCTAAGCAACCTGTGCATCTTGTTCAACACCCCCGCAATATGTCGCTGGTACTGCCTGGGAATCTCCTCGAATCCTACATAGTCTGGGATTCCCTCATTAAGCCCTCTAGGTTACAGACTATCTCGTCCTCCGCCTCTCCACCCGGAGGCAATAAGTCAATTTCCCTGTCAACCCTCCGGGCCATAGGAGATAGACCTATGGGTCTCTCAGGTCCAACATCTGCAAATATTGAACATAATAATTAGGACATATATATTTAAAAACCAAAAAAGGTTACAAAAGCTTTGTCGGTCAAACTGAGTATTTTACCTCTCTCGTCCCACTATTCGCCAGGAGGAAGCAACATGTCCGAATCGCCCCTGAAATCCATCCCAGCATACAGACTATAACTTATTGACGGTTCATCCACTCAACAAATTTTGGACCCATGATACAGGCTGGCCACCGCCCCCTCGCAGCATCACGAGTGCCCAACAAGTAAATCCGTGTCTGTCGTGGTACTGGCCATCCCACCGTTACGTCCTGTCTCTGGAGGATTGGTACTCGTTCCAGCATGAGCAGTACTAAGATTGACCCATAGCCAAACTGTTTCGTCTCGCCCCGATGGCTCTTGGTTAGTTGTCTCTTCATATTGAGAGACACGGCCTCTGCCCAGTTAAACATGGTAGGATTCAAACAGTCTTGGGCTAACCGTAATTGAGTCTTGGTCGCCTCATGCTGGGCTTGGGAGCCAGCTGCTCTGGTAATATTGAATAGCAATACCCGTAGTGACAAATCACTAACAGTGGCAATCTGTAGCTTTCCACTTGTTGATGATTTTTGTGCTCCTAGGGGGCACACTCTTGCAATAAATGTGTCCATAGAGTCTCCAGTAACCCAAGTTCCCACCATGCGAGGCATCTCCCCTCTCCGTGACAATCCAGTCAAAAAGTACATATCCGTGGCATCAAACTCAATTTCTTGCCTGCAGATTATGAATTTGCCTTCTGTCGGATTCCATGCTTGGATCAAGTACATTAAGAGGTCCAATTGTGCTCTCAGAAGTGGTGTCAGGAAGAATTTTAACAACCCACAGTTTCGCAGGATGTTCAGACAATGAGGATCTGCCATTCCCATCATGTCATAATTGTCATGAGTACGTTCTTGTCATGCATAAGCCATTTCTTGTCCCTGTATGCACAAACATAACTTTGTCAAATGCCATTCATCCATTTTCATCCTTTGAAACTGCTTATAAATGAAAAAGTTTTGGTTCCGACACTCATCGCAACAGTTTTTAAAACAGCTGTGACGAGCTGATTTTCACAGTGTAAAAACTTTCGGGTCATCGCAGGTGTACTTCAATCTCTTGCGACGATCCCGTTTTTGTACAGTGTAAATTTCTCGGTCGTTGCAATCCTGAGAGGGAAACTTGCGACGATCGAGGCGGATTTTTAATCCAAAAAATCTTTCTAAACCATGGTTCAAAACATGAAATTGAATCCTATTCCGGCATAAAAACATAGGTAAGGCTATGGCATTTACCTAGAAGTAGCATGACGAGCAATGGATCCCTGAGCCTCCTGGAATCGGTCGCCAAATTTCAAGGTATGCAATGGTGGAAGCTTTTTTACCATAGTAAAAACACAAGTAAATAGATTTTTTACCAAAGTGTTCCTTTTATAACCTTTTTTTCAAAACTTGGGGTTTTCATTAGGGTTTTGATCTATATTTGCGTATTTTTGTGAGACAGATCTTATGCTTGAGTTTTCTTGTGCAGCGACAGGTGTTTCGAACACTGGCGATGATCAATCCATGAATTATATACTTAGTAAATACCAAAAAGTCCTTTCTGAGTCAACTTTAAGCTCTTTTCTGACTCTTGAAACGTGAAAAGATTGTCGAGCCCTTGTCGTTTCGAGCTCATTAATGGTTGTGAAACATCGTGTATCCAGTAAGTTTTTTACTTTTTCGGACTAGAGGCACTATTTACAAAAAGCACTCCTTGAATGAAATGGTAGGGCGGTTCTCTCAAGCATCATTTTCTACCTTTTCGGGCTCGAGAGACACAAACTTACAAAAGGGTCCATCTGGAGTTTTCTTTTCTATGTTTTTTCAAACTCTCTAAATATGAAAAAGGCTCTGAATTTTACTTATGTCAGACTCGTTAAACCTTGATGACATTGGACTCGTCGACATGATGAGACTAGAGCTTCTTCTCCCTAGGGCTCATTAAAATATCACTGGGTTGGGTTTGTCCGAAGAACAAACTTATATTGCAAGCATATGCTATCCCCTTCAAGCTTGTGTTTCAAAAATAATTGGGGTACTCGCCAGCAATGGTGGGGGAAAAATTTGGAAATATTTTGTTAATTACCAACGGCAGCTTGTCGCTCTTGAACATCGACACATTGTTGCTTCTCGTCGGTTTCGGATATCCTCACTTCATCATTGGCCTTCCGGGGTTTGGGTTCTTCATTTTGCCTCATTCCATTCAATCCCTGTTGTCTCCACATGACCTTTGATCCCTTGGTATCAAAATGCTGTCGCATTCTGGAGTCGTGTCGCCGATATGTTCAAGAGCTTAATCCTTCTGTAGTGTGCACCCTTACATCTTCCTATGATTCTCTGTTTCATCCATCTTCATCTTGTTCCTTTGTCTCACGTCGTTGATATGAAACATTATGGCCCTCCTACGACGAATCGCTTCCTGTCGACATAACTCATTATCCAGGAAGTTGATCTAGAGACTTCTTTCGGGTACCTTGGAGCTTGCATGCCTCAATGCCAAGTTCTTCGCATTTGATGACAGGCTTGCATCATTGGTCTTCGATCGGGTGATTCCACAAGTGTTCGACTCCATATCATTCTTCACACTTTGTGGATTGTACCAACAGTTCCTTGAGAACCATTGACATTACTGGTGGTTTCTCTCGCGCTTGTTAACGGTTCACATCATTGGCTAGTAATCAAGGGATTTTCTAGTATGCTCGACTTCAACACATTTATTCGCATATTAGAAATTGTACGATGGACAGGTCGGGATTCAAGACCCTAGGCTCAGATTACACAAGTCCAAGTTGTGTGGATTATTTATACATGACTCTTTTGATCGGATGGTTGCGACCATACCTAAGTCTTTCTAGATGCCTGCGACCATACCTGTATTTTCATATGGTCTTTTCGACTGGATGGCTGTGTCCATACCACAGACCAATTCTATTTGTCTTTGAATGGTTGCGCCCATACCTCGACTACATGTACCTCTTTCACTATCAGAGATGTCAGTTGTACTTACATGTGCAGGTTCTCCGCAATGGTGTTCCGGTTCAATTATGGTTTCGTAAAGCATTTCACCCCTCCCACTCTCTTGACCTTCATGCTTTAAGGGGCATCTGTTACATAGTATTTTGTCACCGACCCCGCATCCCCTGATCCTGGATAGAGTCAGTCCCTGAATGACATCTGCTCTTTGTCATATACCAAAATATGTGTCCAAATCTTCCATATTACTCAAGAAGATTACCTGAGCTCATTAATCCTAAAGTTGGCCCCTTTTTTCCCATATTTCAAGATCGTCGCAGGTCATCAATATCCTGCCTGCGACGATAGCCCAGAATGAACTAGCGCCTTGTGATGTTGTCTCTGAGTCTCAGTGTTTGACCTGCGACGACCCAAATATGGTGAATTAGTTCAAACAGAATACTTCTGGGTGGTTCTAGAGCTGGTTGCTGGGTCAAAGAAGTTCGCCTCTCCTCATTTGAGATGGTGGTTCTGCCTTTTGAGTAACCTCCTTTGAAGATAAGCTTCCTCTCCCCTCATTTATGGAGGCTCCTCCTCTTATAAAAGCATCCTCCATGACTATGATCAGCTACTTCTTAGTTAGCTAGTTCTTGGTTTGTTGGATTGATAGCTTACAGTTTGGATTGCTGATAGCCTAGCAATAGCTTGTGAGGTATGAGAATAGCCTTTCATGTTGTGGATTGATAATGTAAAATGGTTTTGTAAGAAGGAAGCCTTGTTGTGATTGCCTTAGTTTCATACTTGTGCTTTTGGGTGAGAGAGAGTCATCAATCTTTCTGGGAGACCTTTGAGAGTGAATGCTTATGGAGACATACTGATCGAACCCTTCAAGGAAGCTTGTGATGTCAAGGCGTGGTTGTAAGCTTTACTGTTGTTTATATTAATACAATCAATGGTTATTTCCTATATCATGTATGAAATGTATGTTGATAGCTTATGGTTCCTTGACTCTATAAGTAGATAGTTTGTTGTTGTGCTCTATTATGTGTTTTGTCATTTTCATATGTTGTTTTAGGTGAATCATTCATTAAGAAGAAGAAAGCGATAGCTGAAGAGATGTGACAAAGACTTAATCAAACACCGATTTAAGGTAGGCCTCTTCAACGATAACTATTTAAGGAATTAGCTATTGTCTTTGTCTTGCTGTGACTAGACCCACTCTAGGGCTAGAGGGGTTGTCTCTATCCACAGAGGGAACATACCTGTATCACAAGTCCCCCCCTGCAATGAAATGTACCCCCTGTATGTCGTGGAAGTCTCACTATAACCAACAAAAATGCCCCTCAATCCTAAGGGCTCCAACTTTTCCCTCTTCTTTGATAGTACATGGATATACAATGAACACCCGAAGATACAAAAATGCCCCACCTTTGATTTCACTCCTGCTAACACCTCCTTAAAGGGTCGTGTACCCCAAGACCTTGTGAGGACTCATATTCTAAATCTAGACTGTCATGCTACATGCTTCTACCCATAGGAACATAAGAAGATCCTAATCACGAATCATGGCTTTGACAGCCCCGATGATGGCCCTTTTTTTCCTCTCAGCAACCTCATTTTGTTGCAGATTATAAGGAACTATCAACTCCTCCTTTATACCTGCTTCTCTGCAAAATTCCTTGAACTCATTAGAGGTATACTCACCCCTAGAGTCTAATATAATGACTCTGACCTTCCTCCCGTTTTGGTAGTCCACGAGAGCTTCCAACTCTCGAAAGCAACTAAAGGCCTCGTCCTTGGCCTTTATCAAGTAGATCCACATCTTCTTGGAATAATCATCTGTAAAGGTCACATGACAGTCGTATCCACACAAGGACCACATACATCTAAATGTACTAGATCCAACAACCCTTTAATTTTGGAATCAATGCTTGGGAAAGATTTCCTAGCATACTTTCCCAAAGCACATCCTGCTATTCCACACTAAACTCTAGAAGACCAATGACAATCTCCCATAAAATAGGTAAAGCACTATGATGCAAATGTGTCATTTGCCTATGCCATAACTTGCACAAGTTGCCACTATCATGAACCAATGATCGTACCGGCTAACCCCTCAGCATATATAGGTTCCCTTCTCTCCTCCCAATCACTTGGCCCGTGCTCAAGCTAGAATCCCTCAACATGACAAATACCTATTCATCTCTGATGAACACCTCATACCCCTTATAACCTCCATGGCTAAGACTGCTAGAAGGTTCTTGGCCAGTCTTGGAACAGGCAATACCTCCACCTCCAAACTTCAAAAGGCTTCTGACTCTACCCGAAACTGGATAGTACCAATATACTTTTTTGCACACCTAGCATTGTTTCCAAGCTCCACATGTGGCTCTAATTCTACCTCTAAAATACTAGTGAACAAATCACGTGATCCCATCACACGACGAGAAGCACCATTGTCCACAAACTAGGAAACCTTGGCTATGGTGCTAGAAAGGCAAGATACAAGTGAGAATTACTCCTCGAATATATTAGCAACTTCGCTCACCTGTGTATCTGTTGAAGTTGCTACCTCAGTCTTCCTCTTGCCCTTCTTCTTGTTTGAACATTGACATGCATAGTGATCAAATTTGTGACATGCAAAGCACTTGACTTGGCTCATGTCCTTTTCTCCTGCTCTTAAGGTACCCTTTCCTCCTGTGCTCTTCTTCCTCTTGCCCTTCCTTGCCTGACTCACAAAGGAAAGGTCCTCATCATCACCCTTCGATTGGCTCCCATGAAGGGACTCCTCTCAAATATCCTTGGACCTCCTAAACAAACTCATCCCATAACCTCTCCCAATTAGGTAGATTCTCACATGCTATGATCCCTTTGACAAAGGATTCCCACAGCTTGGAAAAGCCATTTAAGGTTATCCTCATCATCTCCTAATCTAACATTGTCTCCCCAACTGGAGCCAACTCGTCTTGAACCTATCTGATCCTAGTAAGATATGTAGCAATTGTATCTAACTTGGACATCTTGGTGTTTCTCAGCTTCTCCTTCAACACCATTCTCCTATTTACATTGTTGCTTTGATATCGCTTGGTCAAAGCCTCCCACCTTTTCTTGGCCAATTTCTTGCCGAAAACATGAGGGATCACATGATCCTTTACTCCACCCAGAATAATTCTCCTGGCCCTTCACATATTTTTGGTTAAAGTAGCTAGTTTTGCAACATCAGTAGGAGTGAGAGTGCTACTCACAAACTTCCAAATCTCGTTCTCCATCAATGTTAATGCTATCCTCTCGTTCTAGGGGTTGTAGTTGGATGCTCCCTCCAATCGGTCTTCATACCTTAACCCTATTGTAGCTATCCTTGCAAATCTCCAAATCAAATACTCAAAACCCCAAAAATATACTACTGGAAAAAATAATAGTTACTTGTTGTAAACACTTGTGACAGTTTTATCTTCCCCTCAAAGTTTCTAAAGCTCTAATACCATGTTAACTTTTCATACCAGGTCTGATATATTTTGTCTCAACAATTATTTTATACCCAAAAAAATATTTGCTCAATAAAATTATGCAAACTACTGAAAAATAAATACATTGGTGTTTTGAACTTCTTGGAAATAAATTGAAAAATCACCACAAGAACAGTAAAATTTTCTACCCAACAGCCTCCTTTCACTTTTTTTAATCTAGAAAATTTATAGCCTTGACCCACACGGAAATACACAAAAATTACAACAAATATTTGAACCTGGAAATAACCGACTGGATATTCGGCCCATGAAAATCGATTGCTCTGGAAGATGACTCGGCCCTAGCAAATCTCAGCCCCCCACTTGTAATAATTCAGTCTCCACTATATGGTTGCACTCTAGAAGAAATTTGGCCTCCAAGTTGAAGTCTTGGCCTCCTCCTTTGCTCCAATAGCAAGCTGGAAATCTCAGCCTCTCTTCTCCAAGTTTCGGCCTAGACAAAATCTCAACCTCTACTTTCCTCCCAGTCTCGACCTCACTCAAACTCAACTCTCACAAATTCTCCTTCTGGAAAATCCTTGTTGCACATTTTTTTCTTCTCTTCAATCACTGAGTCTCTCACTCCTTGATAAAATATCTTCCTCAATCACAGTATCTTCACCTTTCCCTTAGGCTTATGTTATAATTTCATCTTGGGCTAAATCCCTAACCCTCAATCTCCAAAGTGATAGACAGCTAGGATTACTTCATAACTCACTTAGATCAACAATAGAGATTAAATATAACTCACTTAAAGAATTAAATTATTTATCCTTAGAAACTTATCCCAATAACCAACATTAATATATTAGATTAGTTAATGTTCTTTTCCTAAGTTATCATTAGGAAAGAAATCATAATAACACTCACTACTCTCTAACAAGCGCCTAAAGAGGCAACATGATATCTTCTACATGCTAAGACACCAATCCTATGTAGAAGCACATGTCTGAGCTAATAAGATCAACATTTAACTTGTGACCTTGGGCTTACAATGGCGTGAAAAATGTTGGAATGATATATACGTACCCCTACTACTATAAGGGTTAACAAGGACCAATAAAGCATAAGGACTAGTGAATTCAATTAACAATGAGTCAAAATTTGCCATGAACCTACATGCCAAATCACTAAGAGCCTAACCAACTCGTTAGGGAGAAGGATGACCTCATCAAAATATGTGACTCGTGCTTCCAAATGTGTGAGATGGTTGAACAGTAAAAGATCTATGATGTGGCATGGCATCGACAGTCTAGGTGTGTGAAGACCTCAAGCGCTTAGGGTATTGTCACCATTGATTTGATAGTTGTAAAGATGTCTTGAGAGTTGTGTCTCAACACAAAGATATGTAGAACAACCTCAAGTAAAAATGCAATGACCACTTAGCCCCAAACTGCTAGGGCATTCCACCAAGGGACCCATATATCCTCATATCCAATCATTTAGAAAGGAATGGATACTAGAACATCATATGATTAAGTGCTAGGGCATTCCACCAAGGGATCCATATGTCCTCATATCCAAACATTTAGAAAGGAATGGATACTAGAACATCATATGATTAAGTGTAATGCTCTCTCTCTCTCTCTCTCTCTCTCTCTCTCTCTATATATATATATATATATATAGCAAATAATACCAAGCAAAACACTATCAAATCCTATAGCACATCATCATCCATGTCATCAAAAATCCAAGGAACCAAGTGAACACCCTAACCATCCAAATATATTTGTGATGAAAATCACAAGGATAGTGAAAAAATTCATTAAAATAGGCGGTAACAAGCCCTTTGCAATAAATGTACCACTTGAAATATTCATAGCGTTATTTTCTTGCTAATGCAAATTAGATCTTCGAGTAGATCAGCATTTGCTTTTACATAGGAATGGATTTTGTGCTCCCAATATATTGACACTATTGTACTTAGAAGTTAGGAGTCCTATTGACCTAGTTATGGGATTGTTGGACATTGATATAATTATCTTATATTATAATTTTATCTACATAGTTAAGTCTTTGGTTTATATAATTTGATAGAAAAATTTTCAAATTTAATAGCTAGAACAATGTAAATTTTTGCTCGCTAAAATTTTCTACCTAGAATTATCATCCTCTTCAATCATATTCAGTATAAATGGAATTTACTAATGCAAGTATCAGCAACCGTGTTATTGTGCCAACTCAAAGTTCAACAAATCCATATTCTAGTTCATATTGTATAACCAGGCTCTGTTTTGTATGATTCGCAAGTTCTAACCTGAGTTTCCTAGCTTCAATGGATAAGAAACATCCTACTTTGCTCTAATGCAAAGTCAGTCAATCACACCAAAACTACAAAGAGATGTCTAATAAATTGAAGAGATCATTGCAAATGGGAAGAATTTAGAACTAGGAACCTTGTGTCTTAAATTTAGTAGAATATAAAATCAGCACACATACCTTGATGGTGTTTCTTTCTGTGAATAGAGATCTCTGGTCGCTTCAATATTGTTTTTGAGCATTGTCCTAGAAAAGGCTGGCTGATTTGGGGAAAACTTTGTCCTTCCAAAACAGTGTTGCTCAGCTTGCTGCTGATCACACCTGCAAATTTCCATGGGAGTCAGCCACTCTTCTTGTCAAAATGGCAAGTATAGTTTCAGAAATAGATGAGTAAAAGTTAAACACTAACATTATGTTGCTTCAACCTAACAAAGTGCAAAATGACAAGTATAGTTTCAAGAACAGATGAGTAAAATTTAAACACTAACATTATGTTACTTCAACCTAACAAGTGAAAAATAAACAAGTCGGCAAAAAAAAAGAGAAACAACATATTAATAACATTACAACAGCAGAAATGAGCTTGAAAGAATTTTCCTTATGGATATAAAAGTTGTTTACTGGTAGACACATCATAGTACAACAACTAAATTTAAGTAAACATTGATAATACAAATAATCATCTTACCAAAGAAGTCATTATATCATACAAATTATTTCTATGTGATCACATGTATCGGATATCAAATATAATACGACATGTTACTGCAAAATCTAACAGGCCCAGTGCAAAGCCTCAGTAGGTAACCTAGGTCTTGTGGCAACAAGAGATCAGCCAGCACTGTCACCTCAATGGCTTCTCTCCAGTTAATTAGTAGCGGGTATTATCCCCACAAGGGAGGTTTCCCTAAAAAGATCACCAACAAGATATACAACTAAGGAGAGTTGAAAGGTGATGCAAGGTCTACTAATTGAAGGAAAAGGTAGTGGCCAAGCCTTGAAAGGTTCAGATCAGTGTTGCAGGAATTATCCCCCCCCCCCAAAAGATCTGGAGGTAAAACCGCGTCTCGTACGGATCCGCCACCGATCCTTTGGCGGAACCACAAATCTGAAAATCAGATCCACGATTCCGCCTTTTTTTGGCGATTCCTGGAAAATTGGATCCGTGGGAGCCCGATCCGTAGTTCCTGTTTCCCGATCTGCAAATCCGGAAAGGACTGGGTGCAGATCTGTGGAGGTTCGGGCGTGTATCCACTGCAGATCGCGAGCGAATCTAAGAGAAGGTGGATGGTTCACATGGTTCCGTGGGGCTTTTTTTGTTTTTTTTGGAAATTTTGAATTGTTATGTGAGGAACTTCACTTTCCGAATACTCCCAAGGTGTCCCTTGATGCTCCCTAGACGTTTCCTAGATGCTCCCCAATGGTAATGTTAAATTCTTAAAGTAAAAGGATTATCTTTCATTTCCATCCTTTTACTTAAATTTTTAACATTACCATCAAATGACTCAGGATGTTTGAGAGTGATTCCAACCTCATTAGACTTCATATGGAGAAAATAGAATTTCATATCGCATTCAAAATTCAGTAGACTTAACAATTTTCAGGATCAATGGGATTGTGCCATTTCATTGGATTATATCATGTATGAGGGCATGTGATTGGCATTTAATCAAGAGCACCAAGCCCTATATGTACCCCAGTGTTGGTGTTGTTGATTGTTGAACTCCTTTATCATGGCCTTAGCAATTATGCACCCTTCACTCAAGTCAAAATCATTGATCAAGCAAGTTAAGCTTTCTCTACCATATTATAAGGCTTGGATTAAGCTCTTTGATAAAGATGATTCAATGTTGACTAATATCCCTATAGAATTGAAGTAGAGGCAATGGCTAGACAAGAGAAGAGGAATGTAGATTCTAGAAGGTCGACGCTAGAATAACTGATCATTGATGTATAATGGATGCCATATCTATCTTGATTTATGTAAAAATATGCATGTTTTCATGTCTTCTACAACTAATTTGGTATTTTGGATTTTTTTTTTAAATTAATGCAAAAAACTATAAAATATATATATATATAGTAGACGCTTCCTATTATTTTGGGAAATGACGCTTCCGTGTCCCCGCTTCGTACAACGTTGGTTCGGATAACAGTTGCCTAGATTTCAAGTATACTTTTCCAAGACCCTTATAGTTTAGAAGAAGGATGCTATAAGTTAGGGTTTCTATGATATGTAGATTTAGGGCATACAATGGCATATAGCAACTTGAGAAGATGGCCTATGAGTGATAGGGTCAACGAATAAGCAAAGGCTATGAAGGAGGTGAACTAGGGTTAAGTAAACAATGGTTCTAAATGCCTAAGAATGCATATGACAGCAATTAAATTCAAGATGTCAACCCTAATTTTGGGGTGATGACATGCAACAAATGTTAGATTTTTCCTTTCTGTATTTAGTAAATGCAAACCCTTTCAATAGGGCAATAAGAAATGGACAATAAATTGCTGAAATGCATATTTAACCGAATCCTAACCCTAGTTACCATAAATTGAAGAGAAATATAAGAAATCAAAATGACCACAAGTTCGTTGTAATGAACCAAGTCTGTATACGAAGCAAAGTACTCAAAATATTTGAAATATAAGAATGTCCATCATGGGATGAATAATGTATTTATATACTAATGTTTGAATACAAGTGATATAACATTATATGAGATGATCGATGTTACAAATGAGGGCCCGCTTATATACCTAAGCAAGTGACCCTTCATGAACAGTCATGTCCCCTTAGACATGCCTCTTTAGTACTAATTATTATTATGATCATTATTATTTATATTTATATTATTTTTGAAATAAGTTATATTCATAACATTGCCTTCCTCTTCAGAAAAGCTTCGTCTTTGAAGCTTATTCTTGAAAAGGTGTGTCATTTGTTTCCTTGTTTTATAATCAATTCGCATACTCAGAAATTCTTCAAGTTGTCATTTTCGATGATACAAGATGATAAGATCTTCTGAGTGAAAAGCAAAATTGTCAAACTGAAAAGGGATCTAACCATCCTAAATCGATCTTCTGTGGAACCTTGCAATTACTTGATAGTTGGGATAATTTGTTATTGTAAGACTAGATTGTACTGACATCAATATTCTTTGGAACATAAGTTTGTTGTTTCTATTCTAAGTGATACAAATACACAAACTGATTGAGATGCATGCTCTTGTGATTTGAATGTAGATAAGGAGCTCTTGTTGTTGAAGTTTCTAAGTTTACTTAGTTTAGAAACCCTTCATGCACTTTTTCTGATTTATTCCTACCTACTTGTTATTTTTCTTTAACAAGTTATTTACAAAGTAAACATTGAAAATAAACACCAGTGCATGCTCAACATATTACAGATCAGCGACTAAAAGAAACAAGAACAAACACACCACATGACAGCATTATTTTTGGACCAATGTCCCCGGAAAAACCCAATGCGGGAAAGTCGGTGCAGCTATCTGAAGGTTTTCTTATTAAACAATATTAAAGTATAATCTGGGTGCCGAAACTGGCCTACCCAACAGAGTATTTCCTTAGCAGGTATACCTCAGTTTGAGAGAAATCTCCTGGTTGAAACCCCGGAAAATCCTTCCAGTAGTTCATCAGCACAAAATTGCTCTGCAACCCCAACGTCTGCCCAATCTGCACTGCGTCAGCCACTCCTAGCCCAGCGTTGGCCCTGCGTTAGCCTTCCTTTGCCTGCGTCAGCCCCAGGAGGCCTTGCGTCAGCTCTGGGAACCTCTGCGTCAGCTACGTTGGCCCCTCTGGTGCTCTGCAAAGCACTTGGCTACCTCTGCGTGGCCCTGCGTGAGCCCTTGCTGGCTCTGCGGCACCCTCCTTGGCTGCTGCACTGCTCTCCTGGCACAATCTTTGCCTTCTCTATACTCAATGCCCCTCAGCTGCTCTCCCAATCACTGATTCTATCTCTCTTAGCAAAACCCCGCTCTAGAGAATAAAATGACTAATCACTCTGGTGTATTCTCCAAGTGACCCTCAAGCCTCCTCTTATACTTTTTCTGTTGACATATCAACGGTCGAGATTAAGTCCATAATCAACGGCTAAGATTAGATCTATCTTGATCCATGTCTTTTGGACCATTCTAACACAGAATCATAATAATACACATTAATATTTTATTTTCCCTAAGTTTAGACTTAGGGACTCCATTAAAAATATTAATTATGTTAATATCTCCTTATCTGTTTAAAATCTACCCAAACACTTTCTGGGTATTGGAGATCTCATGTGCCCCAACCTCTCCACCAAATTTCGTGGCTAGAGCACATCCGATGCTACCCCAAATCAACACTTGTAATTTGATTTTCCCTTATCATGCATGTGGAAATTGTTGGAATTTCTAAGTCTAACCCGTTAGAAACCCTTCATGTACTTCACTGATTTATTCCTACCTACTTGTTCTATTAATTAACAAGTTATTTACCATGTAAATACTGGAAATAAATACAAGTACATGCTCAACACATTACAGATCATCAACTGAAGGAAACAAAAACAAGCACACAAGTGACACCATTGTTTTTGGACTCTGTCCCTGGAAAAACCCAATGCGGGAAAACCGGTGCAGCTATCTGAGGGTTTGATTTATTAAGCAGTTTCAGAATACAATCTAGGTGCCAAATCTGGCTTACCCAACAGAGAAAAATCTCGACAATAGTACCTCTCTACTCGGAAGCAAATATTATGGCTGAAACCCCGTATAAACACTCCGGCAGCTCCACAGCTCCAATCTGCCCCACGAAACCCCAGCGTCAGCCTCTCTCTAGCGTAGTGTTAGCCTAGCGTCAGCCCAACATCACTTTGGCTTCACCGGCCTCATCCCTGGAGGCATTGCATCAGCCCTCTAGCCCTCTGCGTCACCCACGCTGGCCCTCTGAGGCACTGCGCAGCTCCTGGCTAGCTCTGCGTGAACCTTTGGCTGCTTCTGCATCCCTCTCTCCGGCGATTGCGTTGATCCTCCCGGTGCTATCTCTGCCTCTCTGCTTCTGTATTCACTGCCCCTCAGCTGCAACTCTGATCACTCTCTCAACTTTCTCAACAAACCCAGCCCCAGAAAGTCGAAATCTTGATCTCTTGGTGTGTTCTCCAAGTGACCCTGAAGCTGCCTCTTATACTTTTCTCGTTGACAATTCAAGGGCCGAGACTAAGTCCCTAATCAACGACTAAGATTAATTATGGCTTGATCCATGACTTTTGGACCATTCTAACACAGTTTTATATTAATACACATTAATATTTTCTTTTCCCTAAGTTTAGACTTAGGGACTCCATTAAAAATATTAATTATTTTAATATCTCCCAAACTATTTAGAATCTGCTCAAACCATTTCTAAGTATTGGAGATCTCATGTGCTTTAGCCTCTCCACCAATTTTCATGGCTAAAGCACATCCGATGTTACCCCAACTCAACAGAAATTTCCTGATTTACTTCAGGCACTGATATTGCTGAGCTGGTTACAAAATCTTCACTTGGATTTTTCATCGTTTGAACTGCAACATCTGAATATGTTTTTAATTCAACTAATTTGTCATCTTCTTGAGCTGTAATATTAGCTAGATCAATATTCATTGCTTTTTCTTCAACTTGCACTGTTACGTCTAAATGCTTCGATACGTCTTTCGTGATAGGTTCTTCTAACTTGTTTTTCAATGATTTCTTATCATTTTTAAGTTTCTTAATTTCAGTGAGTAGACTTTGATTATGATTTCTTAAACATGAAAGTTCTTCAACTTCTTATTCAGCTTCATTTTGATGTTTAAGCTTCTCGTTTCTTAAATCTCTGATTTGTTCTAATATTTTTTTATTAAAAAAATTTAAGCACAAATTTTCTTCTTCTTTCTTTGATAAACTTTCGTTGAGCTTCTTCTGGGAACTTTCATTTTCTTGTCGTTTTACACTTTCTGACTTGTGCAAGTAGTTGCTAATTATGATTCTTCAAACGTGATTTTTTTGTTTTTGTTGGATATGACTTCATCAAGCTCCTTTTGCTTCTTCGATATTGTTTCTTGTTTCTCTTGAAGCATCAATTTCAAAATATCCTTAAAGTCTTCTGATGAATGCATTATTGATTCTGACTTCATTGTCATGTCCTGGAATATGATCACCTTCTTCTTATAAGCAAACATGAAAAAAATTTACTCTATGTTTAACATGAACGTACCCCGTTCTTTAAACCAAGGTAGACCAAAAATTATGTCAATTTCTTTGTTATACATAGATACGACGTTGATTTGAGATATATATTCATAATGATCAATTGTCACTTGTAAATCATTAATTTCATACTCTTTTTTGCCAAAAATATCTTTCTTTTTCACCTATATTTGACTCTAAAATTAATAATTGATTCGCCAAATTAATATTGATGTATTTTTTCTCATTATTTGTGTTGATAACGATAATAATATATTTCTCTTAGCTACTCCCTTTTAATGTAAATAGTTTGTAATCTCTTGGAAAAACACACAGAGAGTTCAGAAGTTCAATTTTCTGAAGCAGAGCAAAGGAGCTTCCAAGAGATTTTCGATAGTGAGCTACGGCAGTGAGGGGTAGCGATAGTTGGGGGTTGGAGTATCTTCTCCACGACCCACGATAAGCAGCAAAGAGAGGCAGAGAGACACCAGAAGGGTTGACGCTAGGCCAAAGGGGCCCACGCAGAGCTTGATGTTGATCCAGAAGGGCTCACAGGGAGACAATGCAGTCATCCAGAGCAAAAGTTCAAGTTTTGCAAAGGAGCTGACATTTTTGAGCTGGGAGGGCTGGAAACTGCTCCAGAAGGCAAGACATTTCCCGGTTGAGCTGACGCATAGCCTTTTGAGGTTGACGCAGGGCCAACGCAGATATAACCGGGGATAGTTGGTTCAGCTGCTGAAACAGTCGGAATTTTCGGGTAGAGTGAGGTAATCTCACTACGTTTTTCTCTCAGTTTATTTCCTCTGTAACTGGATTGTCAGAAGGGCATCCAGAGTTGTATTCAGAAACTACTGCTTAATAATATAAAACCCTCAAAGTTGTTGCACCGGTTTTCCCCGATTGGGTTTTTCCGGGGACATTTGTCCAAAAAATACTGTCACTTGTGTGAATTTTTCTCTATTGTTCTATTCTTGTTTTGGGAATATTATTTAATTGGTGTAGGTTGCAAGGTGTTAGATACGATATTTGTTGTAGGAAGCAGTAAATAATTTGTTTCAGTAATTAATGGATGGAAGAAGTTTAATCAATTTTTGCAATAGTAGATTCGGGTGGGATTCTCGAATTTTCACACTCAACTTCTTCTCACTTCTCCTCTTCTTCTCACTAAACAGGACCAGATTTAGCTTAAATTCTTAGGGCCAAAAATACTCCACAAGGCGGCTTTCTGAGAAAGATTGCATTGAATTGTTTATGTCTCAGAAATGCTGCAAACCTGAAATATATAAAGACATATATTGCCATAATACTTTTGATCCTCACTATACGTTGAGATCACATCAATACATGGATATAATGTCAAACATTCAGCAAAATATGCTATACCAAAATTGATACATGACGCCAGAAGTGTTGAGCATATTACGACGCTGAGATGACTATCCAATCAGTGATTCGAGATATATTACAGTGCCAAGACTAACTATGACCAATCATCATACTACTTTGTTGCTGAAATAATGTCATGACATATGAACATTGATTTGATACATAACATAGTGATGTAATTCATTTCAATATAAAAGAGTTAGATAGAAGTGCTAAAACAAGGTCCTTGCGAGTTAATAGACCTGTAGCTGTGAAAATGCGAGACAGTCATAAGGGAGGGATTATCTCTGACACAGAGATGCAAAGTGATATCTATAGAATGAGTCACAGTCTTGTAGAGATTGCGAGGTCTCTTCTAAGGTAAACCAGCCATAGACCTGAAATAGATGCGAGCTATACTAATAAGGATTGGTCACCTATATAGATTTGGATCACTTCTCATATCAGAACACTTCCTTTGATAAGGTGCTCAGCCTTAGATGGCAATTTGACTATCTCCTTTGACTTCTAGCACAGAGATCATGGGTACTTGATCTTTACTCATTAGACTGTAATTTAGTCATTGATTAGGGCTTCCCAAAAGGTTTCTCCCTCTGCTTCCATTCTTGCTATTTTGAACATTTTGAGACCCTTTTCTTCTAGCAACATAGTCACAGAAAATGTGCACTCATGGTCCACTTTATGTTGTCTTATTTTCAGACTTGCAGAGGGAGAATACCATGGAGACTTGTCAATAAACTTCTCCTTGTGATTGCTTTCTCTTTCACTCATGCTTGGGCATGTCCTCTCCTGAGCTTTGATACCATGTTAAATTTAGGTTAACATGTTCTTTGCTTAGGACAATTACTTCAATGTTCTATATTAGCCCATTTAACGATCCATATTATTTCCATGAGCAATCACATAAATCATTATCATATTGACAATAATTGAAGAAGAACATAAATGATAAATGTTGGAGACAAGCCAAGACAAGAGAACACAAGAATGTGGCTCAAGCCAGGGAAAAACCCCAAGATGGGGAAAACCCTTGATCAATTCTTCTTATTATTAATATCAATTGTTCATCAAAGAGAGAGTACAACAATTCAAGGTCAAGTTTGACTTTCCAATTAGGAGATCCACTATCACTGCCCTTAGATAAATAGATGGCCCAATCACAATTGCAATTCTAAAGCTATCAAATTGTACCCTCTTAAGCAAGTGACATACCGTAGAAGAGCCTTGGTCTCGTTAGGGCTACTTCCAGTCCATCAAGGAGCTACTATAATTTTTCCAATCAAGTCAACCATCCAACTAGCATTCAAGGCTGGAATTTTATTGTTGTTGCTTGTTGCTCCTGATAGGACTTGAGGCACACTGTTACAGTCCTCACAAACTCACCCCAACTAGCCTTCTATAGCTGTGGTCTCCCTCCAGGACAATCTTTCCTCTTTCTGTTACGAATCTGGGCTTAATCCAGCGCCCAAACAAGCCTCCATGCCAACCAACCTTCATCAAAATGGGTTTGTGGCTCACCTGGGCAAATTGTTACCCTTTCAGCCCATTGTTTAGCAAGATAAGGCTTGCGGCCTCTTTGAGAAAGGCTTCTTGAAGGTCCAGCCCATCTAGGAGAGAGTTTTCACACCATAAAATTGCACCCAACCACTCCATCTCTTCCCTTATGCTTGTGGTCAACCTCAAAGACTCGCACTTGCAACAAAGGATAAATATGCCCAAAACGGTCCCCAATTTTATCGTTTTCTTCCTCTAAATCACTGTCAATCTCTTGGGAGGATGCGATCATGGGGGCAAAAAATACATGTCTAGGAATAAGTACATAGGAGTTCTCCTTCCAAGGGAGGTATATAATGGAGCTATCTTCGCTAATGGACAAGTTTAGATTTTCAAACAATTGCTTAGACACAATCATCCCCCATGCAGAGCTCATTTTGACTATGATTATGTTGATGGAGAATTCTTTTTCTAGATATGTATGAAAAAAGGCCCTTACTCCTTCCATTACTCCACATACTTTAAGCTCATCACAGTTTAGGATCATCTTCATGGAACAATCCTTTGAGAGCTTAAGTCCAAGCTTCCTCATAATGCTTGAGGACATGATGTTAATGGGGCTACCAAAATTTAGAATACAATTTATTAAGGTGTGACCGTTTATTCCAAAAGCAACGTAAAAGGGATCACTTATATTCAAAGCTAACCTTAGGTGGATTCTTATGGCAAGATCAGGGGGTTCCTTTTTGTGGCCTTTCTTTGTTCTGCTTTTATCTTTGGGTAATGTATCCTCTTTTTTAGGGTAAAAATCTTCGTCATCGGACGAATCTTCTTCTTCAACTTGTAACATGTTGATGGAAGTTTGCCTCATGGCTTGATCCAAATCAAACACAATATTTTGAGCTTGGAAAAGGCTAGTGGGTTTCTTGTTCCTAGCATCAAAGGCCAATTTCCTTGTGAAAGTGTTGAAGTAAGCAACTAAGGCTACCTCTTGTAGAGGAGCTAATCCTTGGGGAATAGAACGAATAATCATGTTAAACATGTCGTTGAATTCGGCAACGGATTCATTATTACCCTTCGCGGTGGATAGGAGACCCTTGTATAGTTGGACAACGTCTTTTTTATGGTACCACCCTCTTTCAAATGTTTCAACAAATCCTTCCCACGAAGAAACGGAGGCCAGAGGAAGCGATAGGTACCATACCCGAGCTTTTCCTATTAAGGTTGTGGGAAAGGCAATCATCATCTGCCTGACTTCCAATATGTTATGTAAACCCATTCTGCATGTATATGATGTAAATAATCTCAACAGAACCGTGTCATGTATGTAACAACCTAGGTAAACCTACCTTTCTAGTGATGATCTCCATTCTGGGAGGTTTTTTATCTCATTGATCCATTCTCGAAAGGTCGGTAGAGTTTTTCCCTCCAATCTTACACCAAAGCTGGAATGGATTTTGTCGCTAACATCTTAGGCAAGTCCTAGTGTTCTAGATCGAGTCTATGTAAGGTAATTTGAGAATAATCCTAACTATTTGGTTAGGTTATTTTATTACAAATCGCTTGGTCTGTTGGATTATATTTGTGTCGTGGAAATAGGTAGTCTGTGAGGGTCTATTACAAATGGGTTTTCCCCCTTATGATGTAAAAAATATGAAAATCATGATGCAAAGTGTCTTGAGAGTTGGAAAAATAATTTATCCCTTCATAGGTTAATTAATTAAATTTTCTGGCCTTAAATTAATTAAAATCCTAAGCCAAAAATTTAATTAATTCTAGGTCCTAGGTAAATTTAAATTCTCCAAAGGCAAAATTCGTCGGTCCTAAAAAATTAAATTTTAAAAGGTCGAGGGACTAAGGTAAATTAATTATTTTGATAAATTTTAAACCTTTGATCCTTGAGGTTAAGTCAAAGTCAAATTTTTTTGGAAATTAACTTAAAAAAATAATTTTTGAGTTAGTTAAAATTCATTTAAATAAAAATTTCGAATTTCCTCAAAAATTAAATATTTCGACGGTTGAGATTAAAAGAAATTTTGATCTTCATCAACAGTCGAAATTACTTTGACGAGGATCACTCGAACTAGCGATTGGGGGATTTATCTTTAAATAGGAGGTCATTTTCCAGTCAATCCATCCGATCTTTGAGTCATGTGCTTAGCAAGCAGCTCTGGTATAATCTTTTTCTGGATAATAAAGAAAGACTTTGGGGTTAATTTCTGTTGGTGTTACTCTTCATGGGAATACTGTAAGATGTTTTATTTTCATACATAATTTTTTCGAAAGCCATTGATGATAGCATTTGAAGAGTGATTTGAGTACAAGTATCTTGCTTAGTCGTTGAGGTTTGAATAATAATCTAAATTTTGACCGTAATAGCAGGTATCTCTATTTGTGTAAGTTTTATTATTATTTTCTCACTCTATTTTTAATGGTTGGATCGAGTTTGGCTAGGAAACCTTGATTTAGATCCTCGGGCATTAGGGGAAGTTTTCAGTTGGACCAGCCAACTCCCGATCTATGTTTCTTGAATAGCACAGCGAAATTAGTCCCGAACTTATCATAAGATTTTTTTGTTTTACCGATGCATGAGGGTTTCGAGTTAGCACCTCCTTTTAAAATAAATAAATAAATAAAATATTAATAATAATAATAATAAATTGTGCAACAAAATGATAGATCTGGCTACTTAGAGCCTTCAGCTTGTAATTATTGTAATTATTTAACTAGGTTTTTGGGGTTTTTAATTTCATCATTGTATATATCATTTCTGGGTATTTTGGTTTTCTTTTTGCAGTTGCAGATCTAAAGGAGAATTTCTGTTTGAAGCCAAATCTAGACCCAGGATGGTAAGATATGGCCTCAATATCATTTTGCATGGACATTTTCTTTAGAAAATTTTATAGTCCGAGGGTTTTAAAATTTAAATCTGGAGATTTTATAAGGGTTTCAAGGATAAATCTGAAGCAGAAGAATATCACTTTAATCACAAATTTCAGAGAAAAAAATTTTAAAGGATTTGCGCAACTAGATTTTGGCTATATTTTTCTTTCTCTGGAAAATTTCAAAATTTATTTTACAACCAGGGGTTTTCAATCTGCTGCAAATTTCAATTTTTTTCTAGAAACCCCTTATTCCTCCATTGTTGTGGCTCGATCACTGCCACCTTGCTGCCCAACCTCTAAATCACTGCGTAGCTATTTGTTTCATTTGGCGTGGCCTTAAAACCCTCACCTCTCCCTCTGCCACCCTCTTTTCTCCATTTCTGCGGATTTTGTCGCCCCTCCATCTGCCATCCCCTTTCTCCTCGCACTGCCTTACTACCATCTCAACCTGCATCCTCCTTCACCCTCGCAACTCCTTCTCCCTTACGCGTAGTTCCTCGCTACCGTCTCTCTTCCCTGCAGCCCTCCATATTCAAATCGCATCCCTTCGCTACCATTTCCACCTGCGTCCGCTCCATCTACCTTCGAACAACGTCCTTTCTCCCTTACCCATAGCTCCTCGTTGTCGTCTCATCACCTACATGGTCCTCGTCACTGCCATCTGCGGCTCTTCCTCATTGAACCTGCAGACCTGCGTGCTCAACCCACGTCCTCTCCCTCACTCTTCTCCACGTGTGTCTCCTCTCCACCGCCGCCAGAGCCTGCATACAAAAGCAAAAAATTCAACTTCATTTTTTTTATTTTCCCTTTGTTGGTTATGAATTAGGTTTTGTTTCTTTTTTTATCTCATTTTTTTTAGAACTTTATTTTAGGTTTGGACTTCACGTTAATTCATTTTATTTTTTCGATTTTTTTTATTTTTATTTATTTTATTTTTGTTTTACATTTTTTTATTTTAACCTTGGACTTAGATTTGTGTTTTTTTATTTATTTTTTACATTTTTTTTATTTTACGAAGGATTTAGATTTGTGTTTTGCCTTTTTTTGTTATTTTGATTTTTGTTTAAAAAAGCATTTAAAAAATATTTCAAAAATATTTTAAAACTAAAAAAAACACTAAAAAAATTTTAAAAAAACATTTTTGTGACTCTAAGATTACTAAGGAATTAAATCAAAAGGAGAATTTACACTTTCACATTTAAAAAAATAATTTTTTATGTGGCCTACAAACCATTAAAAATTTAAATTTAATTGTCTTTTAATTTTTATCTTTGGTCACATTAAAAAAATTAATTAAACATTTGCCACATTAAAAATTTACCTAAGGGATAATTAAATTCTAATCTAAAGTTCCTTGGTGTATTTTTGTGTTAAGTATAAAAATTTTAAAGGAAGATCTTTGTGGTATTGATTTCTCTATAGTCAAGCGCAATTAATGTTTTAGAATCATATCTAAAGATTGACTATAGAAGAAAAGTAAATTTTAGATCTGAGTTATTGAAGAAAATCATTTTAATTCTAGAACCATATATTGCTTAGCAATTAAATTTCATAGCTCTTCATGGTATTTAATTGCTAGACTATCTTGCATGATAAAGTTTTCAGCATTTGCATTTAATCGTTCATGATCGTCACTTTTGATGCAGGAGCAATCAGCTCAATAATATCATTGTATCTTAGTAGACATAGGGGGTCTTGTGTTTTCAAGGAAGTTGGTTTCCTATGTTTTGAATTAATGTAATTATTAAGGTTTTGAGTGAATTTAATGAGAGAAGCTAGAATAGGGATTTAATTAAGTATAGTGAGGCATATTAGTAAATATTCTCGAATGTAGGAGAACATGAGAGAATCAAGATAGTTGAGAGATTGAGAGATTTGATTAATTGTAAATCTTAGATTAGGAGTTAGTACATGATTTTGTGGATTAGAGGATCCTTAGAGATAAGGAAGAGATTTTAGGGTTTTGTTGAAAAGATTATGGATCTAAACCAGGAATTGGTTGTAGAATCTTTTTGTATAAATGTAAGCTTAAAAGGCATAGTAAGGGGTTAGATAGTTAGTTAGGAGTTAGAGTGTGAAGAGTTTGATTGTAAGCCTATGGGCAGATTGTGAAACAGAGGCCACTGATATTGGAAATCAGGCCTAAGAGAAGAAACTGTGCAAATACCTGTTTATTAATACAAACAAATCGGTTCTGAATTTATGTGTGTGTATGGAGTAGTTTAATTGTAATCTGTGTGTGAACTAGAAGTAAGTTCTATGTAACAGAAGTTGCATGTACAGAATCAGAGGCGAAATACAGAGAAGAGTAACAGAGAGGTGTTACAGCTTCTACACGCCTACAGTATAGGAGGAAGCCTTTAGTATTACAATGAAGGTGGAGGAGCATAAAGGCAAGTGGAGTTAAAGAGAGAGTTATGTGGCAGAACAGCGAAGGACCAGAACCTTGAAGAAAGTCGAAACCACATAAAAACATTGAAGGAACGACGTAAAAACAAAGTAAAGAGAAGGATGAGAAATGCGGTAACTATGCACAGGAGTCGTTGGATCTAAAGATCAACAAACGAGGCTGAAGGCGATGGGCAACCAGGATTAAGTCGTACAACATAAGAGAAAGAAATGAACGGCGGAGATTAATTCCAAGTACTTGCGAAAGGTGAAGAGCGGGAATCGATCTGGACCATCAGATCGATAGATCTGGTAGATCGACAGTGATTAGTAACCGCAGCAGGGGTAGAGAGTACGGGATGCCTTGATCGCAATTGAAGGCCCGCAGTTGTCCTTAACCGTCGATCACAAAATTCAGATGCTTACATCATAGTCAACTACGGGGGTTGAGAGCTTGATAATCCGTGTGCTAGTTGAAAGGCCACAGATCGTAGGATTTGATGGATTCCGTTATCCAATGGATATCGGGTTTTAAGTTGACTGGACTTTAACTTCAAGGGTGGACCCGAACATTTATAGATTACGGTTTTATAATCTTTATCGGCTCAGTAAGACCAGTTAAATGTGGTGCAAGTGGTCTGTACGATATCATTGTGGACCGTCAGATCAAATGGGTTTTGATCTACGGCGCAGGATCACCAAACAACAGACATCAACCGTTGGATTAAAGGTAAGATCGACGGTGGAGATTGAGTGATAAGACTTGGGCAGAGCGAAGGTTATAGGCGCGGTTTTATTTTATTTGAAGTCCAGTTGCGTTATCGCATATCGCATGCGAGAGGCGATGAAGTCACACGTTAGTGTGATGTGATATTGCGACAATCGTTGATCTAGTGGACGAAATCAACGGTGGAAAAGGTCAATCGCATATCGCAAATCGAGAGTTCTGAGTGTATATTCTATTGAGTCCTTTGAAACTCCACAATTGCGATATATGATGAGTTGGCACGTAGAGTGGGGTTTGGCTAATATGCGCGGTTATAGAATTAACCAAAGTTATCATAAAGGATGAAGGGTTGAGTTACAATGTTCCACAGAAAAGGATTAACTAAGGATCAGACTGGGGTTAGTTATTAACTCGTTCCGCATGAAACTTAATTAAGGGGCCTTAAACCTTAATCTATAAAGGTTTGACTAGGCAAGTCATTAAAATTCCTAGGATAAATGGGATTATGCATTTTATATGCATACTGTGGGTATTGCAGGTTCTTCTTGCGTCATTTTGGTATCAGAACAGAATTGTGGCTAAAACATTTGATATTAAAACAGCACAAAGAAATTCTGTGTGAAAATTTCTTTGAAAAGAATTTAGAACAGGGTTATGTTTTGAAGGTGTGTATACAGGTGAATGGTGATGAAAGCAGGCAAGAGGAGATCAAATTCTAATCTGACAAACAGTAAGCACACAAAGATAAGGTATAGCAGAATATTGGGAGAGTTGCAGATGCAAGGGAAGAAAGGACAATCCATTCAAAGTGCAGGTGGTAGAGCAAGATTGTGCAGAAGTCTTGAAGGTGAGATGGTATGTTTCTATTTTGATTTGATTTGAAGATGGGAGAGTGTGTGGTCTTTATATTGATGCACAAGTAACAGCAAAAGAAGGTGAGAAGATTGCAGCAACCTAGAGCAAAGAGTGCTCAATCGGTTCCAGAAGAAAGAACTAGAAAGATGCTAAAAGACTGAGCTCAGGGGAAAGAAGCTTAGTGAGGCATATTTAGCAAAAAGGAGACTTGTTACTGCAGAGGTATAGTTGCAACTCACAAGAAGATCATAAGGGCAATTCCACAGAGGATGTGGGTAGAATTGCTAAGTAATGAAGGTAGTTGATAAGACTTTCTAAGTGAAAGAAGAGGTGGCCAGAACCAACTATTTCATTGTTATTGAAATACAAGAGGACAATTGTGTTCTTAGAAGATGCAGACGAGTTGAAGCCTAAAGGAGTAGAGGGAAGTGCTTAAAAGAGGTTCCAGAGATAGAGAACCAAGGGCTTGCCAAAAGACCAAATACAGAGGAAAGCTTGGTGAAGTAAGAGGCAGCAGGGAGGACTTGATGTTGCAGAGGCTTTCATGCAGTTCATAGTGAGTGAGTCAAGAACTCATAGAGATGGATGAGAAAATGACTACTGATAGTCATAGCAGAGGTTCTGAGGAAGACCGCAACAGAAGAAAAGTGAAGAAGGAGAATGCCAAGGCAAATGGTAAGAGAATGAGTCAAGAGGAGCTTGAGAAGGAAATTGCAAAGATGAAAGAACAACTCGATACATTAAGAAGGATATTGGAGGAAAGCCAGAGATTAGGTTGGGTATTAAAGAAGAAGCCAGTAAAGTGGCATAAACTACAGAGAAGGCTACAGCAGAGGCAAGTAAAGTGGCCGACAGGAAAACTCAGAGAAGCTGAGTTGGAAATGGAAGTTTCCATTTGTGAACCAGAACGGGGTGAAATTCTAGGTGAAAATGGAGAATGGAGATCAGTGAACTATTGGGATAGGTCAGAGCAGCATACTGAAGTGTTGCCAAAGGAAGAAGAGACACTGAGGTCCTATGTTTTTAATTATAATGATTGTTTTGTGAGTGCAGGTTTTGCAGAGGATTGGCAGCCTTATGAAGTTGTCACGAAACTTGACAAAAATTACCAGAGTTCAGAGGAGAACTTGGATCAGCATACTGACGTACTGACAAAGGATGAAAAATACCTTCCAGAGGATAAGTATTCTAGAGCAGAGTATGATGAAGACTGCCTCTTGAATGAGGAAAATATTGAATTGTTGTAGCAGAAAGAAATTATTGATGAATTGATATTTGGAAATGTTATAAAACAAGGACAATTCCTTGTGGATGAAGGAGATGAAGATCAGCCTGAAACGCTGATATGTGAAACGTTAGTGGAGGCTGTTGAGTCGTACATTTTTCAAACTGACAATTGTTGTGTGAATACAGGGATTATAAGTGTTGAACAGGAATTTTTTCTGTGGAGATGAATGAGACAGAACTATCTACGGAAGGCAGTTCGATTGAGTCGTTGGGCAATAGTGACCATGTAAAGGATGATGATGGAAATGAAGAGAATTGTGATAAGACACTTGCTAAATGTGAGGAGGAAATTGAATTGCTAGAGAGGTTGCTAGGAGGAAATGGAAATAGGAAAGAAGTGGTCACAGCAGTACTTAATAGTAGCAAAGGGTCTTTAAAAGACACAGAGACAAAAGAATGTTTTGGTTCACAAACCAATAGTTTGTTTGCAGGAACAATGCATAGAATGAATGACTGTGATACAGTGATCGAAGAAATTGAACAGAAGTTATTTGGAGATGAAATGGAAGTTCAGAAGCAACAAGAGGGTAAGGATGTAAGGGTGGCAGTGAGGAACCAACAACTACAAAGTGAATGTAACCAGCAGAAGATTAAAGGCAAATTTAAAGAAGAGACTATGTTAGCTGAAAACATAGCAAAGGATCATCATTCCATCATGATGATAGGCACAGTGGAGATAACTAGGGAAGCTATTGAGGCAGTCAATAAAGAAGAAGGACTAAACTCTCATCAAAGGATCAGTGAATGGGAGACAGAATTGGAGCTACTGGAGAAATGGCTGAAAGCACCAGTAAGGAAGAAAGAACCTGATGAAGATTGCAAAGGATATGCAAGAGAGGAAGAGGAAAGAGTCCAGCAAAGAAATGAGTTGGACATAGAAATTGAATTGATGGTGGATTTGATGAGAAAAGAGTCTCAAAGGGAGAGGACAACAAAAAGAAAGCAAAACAGCAGCAAGCAAAAGACAGCAACAGACTGTGAAAGCATAGCTAGTGGGACAATGCAGCATAAAGTGTGGAGACCTGGAGAACAACAGCAAACAATCGCACCGACCAAGGACAGACTACAGAAAAAGTATGGGATCCAGGAAGACACAAATTAGAAGCACATGATTAGGAGACCATGATTATTTTCAACCTTGAGAGTCTGATGCAAGAGCAATCAGCTCAATAATATCATTGTATCTTAGTAGACATAGGGGGTCTTGTGTTTTCAAGGAAGTTGGTTTCCTATGTTTTGAATTAATGTAATTATTAAGGTTTTGAGTGATTTTAATGAGAGAAGATAGAATAGGGATTTAATTAAGTATAGTAAGGCATATTAGTAAATATTCTTGAATGTAGGATAACATGAGAGAATCAGGATAGTTGAGAGATTGAGAATTAATTGTAAATCTTAGATTAGGAGTTAGTTCATGATTTTGTGGATTAGACAGGATCCTTAGAGATAAGGAAGAGATTTTAAGGTTTTGTTGAGAAGATTATGGATCTAAACCAGGAATTGGTTGTAGAATCCTTTTGTATAAATGTAAGCCTAAAAGGCATAGTCAGGGGTTAGCTAGTTAGTTAGGAGTTAGAGTGTGAAGAGTTTGATTGTAAGCCTACGGGAAGATTGTGAAACAGAGGCCACTGATATTGGAAATCAGGCCTGAGAGAAGAAACTATGTAAATACCTATTTATTAATACAAACAACTCGATTATGAGTTTATGTGTGTGTATGGAGTAGTTTAATTGTAATATGTGTGTGAACTAGAAGTAAGTTCTATGTAACAGAAGTTGCATGTACAGAAACAGAGGCGAAATACAGAGAAGAGTAACAAAGAGGTGTTACGGCTCGTACACACCGACAGTACAGGAGGAAGCCTTTAGTATTATAGTGAAGGTGGAGGAGCATAAAAGCGAGTGGAGTTAAGGAGAGAGTTATGTGGCAGAACAACGAAGGACCAGAACCCTGAAGAAAGCCGAAACCACAGAAAAACATTGAAGAAATGATGTAAAAACAAAGTAAAGAGAAGGATGAGAAATGAGGTAACGATGCACAGGAGTTGTTGGATCTAAAGATCAATGAACAAGGCTAAAGGCGATGAGCGACCAGGATTAAGTCGTACAACATAAGAGAAAGAAATGAATGGCGGAGATTAATTTCAAGTACTTGTGGAAGGTGAAAGGCGGGAATCGATCCGGACCGTCAAATCGATAGATCTAGTAGATCGACGATGATTAGTAACTGCAGTGGGGGTAGAGAGTACAAGATGCCTTGATCACAGTTGAAGGCCCAAAATTGTTCTTAATCGTCGATCGCAAAATTCAAATGCTTACATCATAGTCAACTACAAAGGTTGAGAGCTTGGTAATCCATGTGCTAGTTTAAAGGCTGCAAACCGTAGGATTTGATGGATTCTGTTATCCAACGGATATCGGGTTTTAAGTTGATCGGACTTTAACTTCAAGGGCGAACCCGAACATTTATAGATTAAGGTTTTACAATCTTTATTAGCTTCGTAAGGCCGGTTAAATGCCGTGCAAGTGTTCTGTGCGATATCATTATGGACCATCGGATCAAATGGGTTTTGATCTATGGTGCAGGATCATCGAGCAACTCTGTTGATCGGGGAAGACATCAACCGTCGGATTAAAGGTAAGATCGACGGTGGAGATTGAGCGATAAGACTTGCGCAGAGCGGACCCGAGAAGGTTATAGGCGCGGTTCTATTTTATTTGAAGTCTGGTTGTGTTATCACATATCGCATGCGAGAGGCGATGAAGTCACACGTTGGTGTGATGCGATATTGCGACAGCCATTGATCTGGTGGACGAAATCAACGGTGGAAAAGGGCAATTGTGTATCGCAAATCGGGAGTTCTAAGTGTATATTCTATTGAATCCTTTGAAACTCCGCGATTGCAATATATGATGAGTTGGCAACTTGGCACGTAGAGTGAAGTTTGGCTAATATGCGCGGTTATAGAATTAACCGAAGTTATCATAAAGGATGAAGGGTTGAGTTACAAGGTTTCGCAGAAAAGGATTAACTAAGGATCAGAATGGGGTTAGTTATTAACTTGTTCCGTATAAGACTTAATTAAGGGGCCTTAAACCTTAATTTATAAAGGTTTGACTAGGCAGGTCATTGAAATTCCTGGGATAAATGAGGTTATGCACTTTATATGCATACTGTGAGTATTGTAGGTTTTTCCTGCATCAACTTTCACCACATTTATAAATTGCTCTAGATAACTTGTTTTCATTTGGTTTATGGTTAACTGAATATTAAGGCACTGGTCTGAAAATCATTTCTATCTTGTGGTTGTCTTATTTGTCTTAATTGTTAGATCTATCCATCTCGGTTAACCTGGATTTGTTTTATATTCGTCAAGTTGTTCATCCTTAAGTCTCCTAGAACCTGTGTTCCACAGGTTACCCTCATTCATTCACCCTAGGGACTACCCCCCTTGACTTGCCTAGGGGAGAGTCTAAACGGAGTGAGTAAGGATTAGAGTGACAACCCTTACTCTGAGCGTTGTCGCGGTGCCTAGACACTTTGTGCGACAACAGGGTCCTTCATCCTTTCTACGATTAGAGGTTATGGTTTCGAGGTCTTCCATTCTAAGGAAGATGTTTGTGGAGTTGCTAGAGGAATATTACAAGATGTCGTCAAGGAATCAATTCCTCAATGATTCACTATGGAAGCGAACCAACTTCCTCCCTGGCAACGGTGCTAGAAATGTTACCACACAAATTAGCAGGAGTCCTAAAAGGGGATCCTTGAAGGGCTACTACTAGGCTAGGGGCAACAATGGAGCAATAGCCCACCGTCACCTTGGTTAAGGCTCCCTGCTCTTTACGGACTTTCATCGATGGGAGGGAACCCGTTACGATAAGGATCACGAAATGGATGGACCAATGATAGGGTTGCGGGTGATCCTGGTAGCCTATTCATAAGAGAGGCTCAAATATATGGCTTGCTTGCTTTGGGAAGGCAAGGTTGTAAGCTCTCAAGGAAGGGCTTAAGGTGAATTTCAAGGTTTAGTTTTAGGGTATGTACCTTATAATGGAGGTCCCTAGGCCTTCAAATTCTTATGAAAGCTTGGATTCCAAGTGATCCTTGAAGGATTATCCTCAATAGTGTATGGGACCAAGGACCAAGTGGACCAAGGGTTAGGTCAAAGGAGGATGGGTTAGCAACTGAGGATATGCTTGACCTATTCTGGAGGGAGAAAGGGATCAAAGAAAGAATTTTTAGTGAAAGACAATGTGAGGATCCCAATGAGCTCTTTAGCCTAAGGAAACCAAGGGCAAGATTGATCTTGAGGCTAGGACTTGAGGTATCTCACAATCCCACCATCGGAATTGCTTCAAAATTGGAGGGAGCCTAGGAGAAACCTCAGCACAGAGGATGCCATGAGATAGAATTTTTTCAGTGGGTGGTTTGCAAGATAACTCACACCCTAGGATTCCTAGAGGGCTAGACCTAAAAAAGAAAAGGTGAGAGAAGGAAAATAAGTTTAAGGTGATCACCTCTATGATGGACTTTGGAGTCAAGAGTAATTGTGACTATGGATATTGAATTTTCTATGTCAAGGACGCCTCAAAGAGAATTTCACATAGCATTAGGGCAGCAGCAAAAGCAACTTCAAGAGCTTTATACTTTGTTTTACAAAATTGATGGCTTATCAAGATGAATTTCAATGAAGAAGCATCTCTAGGAACATTTATTCATAATACATGGCCCATACATGAAGCATCACTATCTAAAAACCAAATTTCCACAACTTTGCATAAATGGATGTAGTAAATTAACCCTAGTATAGCGATATCCCAGCAACAATGTATGTGACAAAAATAGAAAGACAAAATAGCATTAAATTGCCCTTACATGTATTAAGAGTATATCCCACCATTAAGAATTTGTCAATCAAGAAGCTCCAAGACGAGAAAATAATCCAAACATCGAAATTCATTGCATGCTCCAAAATTTGTCCTCCAAGAAGGATAGTGAAGTTCTCTAGAGACATACAAGTCCAATCCAAGTGATGATGCTAAAATGAATTCACATCACTTATATTTATACACTTCTAATGAGTTTGATTTAGCTAATTAGGCCTACATTAGCCCCTAGAATAAAATAATGTGCAAAATAACTAACTTTTGGTAACAAGCCCACCAAACTAGCTCATAAACAAAAGAATAAGCCTCTCAAGAGGTCGAATGATCAATAGAACAAGTCATTGGGCCTTCTAAGAGGCCTAACGAAGCCCATAGGTGCCATAATGAGATATAGGACACCCAAAAGTAGTGGACAAGGTGTTGGCCCCTTATTCTCCAAATAATTAACCTGTGGTGCTTCCAATGGTTGTGGGGGGCACACAAGTGTCCTCACGGGTCTCTAAATAGATTGATGATGTCTGTGGACCATCTACAAGGGCTCGGATGATGGTATAAGTGATGCCACATCATCACCAGGTCTTGGGTCATCTTCCAAGCGCATGATACAACTGCGGGATCAGATGGGCATGGTGAACCAGGCGCATCTTCCTCGTACAATAGATGAAACTCAATCAATCTCTGAACATCTTTGGGGATCCATGGAATGTTGTCTACTACTATGGAGGCCCGTGGCTCTCTACACACACCCTACATGTGCCAATGTAGCCCTATGGAGAGTGAGAACCCCGTATAGGGAGACCAAACCCAAAATGGAGACCATTTGCAATCCTACATAAGATCTAATGTGCCCCATTGCCTTCCAATACAAAAAGTCATTTAAAGAAATCAAGTTAAAGAGATTATAAACCATGGATAACAGGTCGGCACTTCATAATGGCATGCCCTTCCATAGTGGGCTTTGGCATGTGCTAATGCTTCCAAGCTCCAAGGGGGGGTAACCAAGTACCCTATTAGGTGGCTTCTACTTTTAAAGGGGATGATATGTCCAAGGTACATCCTTCACATGGTGGTGGTGTTAGCCCTGCGGTGCAGTGCTGCTATTTTGAAGACTAAAGGAGGGAAATGGTCTATTCTGCTGTCATGGAGAGGTTCCCATACAGTCCACAGTTCATCCGACCAATGTTATACGCTCGCTCGCTTCGACCAATCACCACTGTTAGATCATTTCCACCAAATCCAACGGCTATTGCACATATCGCTCGGGCAACAAGAGAGAGGGATACCCACCCGATAAAGTGGTTTCCTCTCTCTCCTCCGCTGCTACGTGGCGCTTGATGAATGGAATCAAGCAAGCTCCGACCTTTACCACTTACCGCCCAATATAAACCATTTCCGCTTAAGTAAACCGCTCTCGAGCGTTATCCTTCGAGCGCCTCCTCCGCCCGATAGCCGTTTGATCTACCCATCTAAGATCTGACGGCTCGGACTTATTCCACTCCCACCACGACTTCAAGCCTCCAGCGATTGATCTCCTCCGCCCATTCCTCCCGATCCAACGGCCCTCGTTCACGATCACCATAGTTCATCCTCCGCCGCCTGACCAACATCCCGACCGTCGATCCACACCATCCAACGGCCCACGTGCCCCCGTACCCCACTTCCCACCAGTCACCCGGGGAGGAAATTTGTTGGTTTTGTCAGTGTTTTTGACAATCGGACAGTTGAACTAAAATAACATAATGCATGGCCGAAAGGGAAAAAAACAATAGCACGATGCAGCCGAACCAACAGAAATGATCATGGAACATCGTTGGCACAAGCGAACCACCTGACAGCGCGGCGAAATTACCAGAATTT
>APFE031284287.1:96992-142271 GCA_000404065.3 Pinus taeda
CAGCATTCTGTAAATTTTTCCAGAATTTGTGTTTTCAGCAAATTTATTTTTTCAGCATTGTTGAATGTATGGTTATGGGAAAGGGCATTTAACTACATGGGAGAAATAAGGAGAAACTGAAAACCGGGGTGGGAAAACAGAAATTTTAACAAGGCAGTAGTCTGCAGTTCTTGAAACCTCACAGGGAGGCTTTCATCCCCAGAAGGAGCTAATGTTAGCCCTGAGGTGCAAAGCTACTATTTTGAAAATTAAAGGAGGGAAATGGTCTATTCTGCTGTCGTGGAGAGGTTCCCATATGGTCCACACTTCATCCGACCAACCTTATATGCTTACTCGCTTCGACCAATCACGACCGTTAGACCATTTCCGCCAGATCCAACGGCTATGGCGCATATCACTCGGGCAACAAGAGAGAGGGATACCCACCCGATAAAACGGTTTCCTCTCTCTCCTCCACTGCTACGTGGCGCTCGATGAATGGAATCGGGCGGGCTCCGACTTTCACCACTTACCGCCCGATGACCGCCCAATATAAACCATTTCCACTTGAGTAAACCGCTCCCGGGCGTTATCCTTCGAGCACCTCTTCTGCCCGATAGCTGTTCGATCTACCCATCTAAGATTTGACGGCTCGAACTTATTCCACTCCCGCCACGACTTCAGGCCTCAGGCGATTGATCTCCTCCGCCCATTCCTCCCGATCCAGCGACCCTCGTTCACGATCACCATAGTTCATCCTCCGTCGCCTGACCAACATCCCAACCGTCAATCCACACCATCCAACGGCCCATGTGCCCCCGTACCCCACTTCCCACCAATCACTCGGGGAGGAAATTTGTTGGCTTTGTCAGTGTTTTTAACAATCGGACAGTTGAACTGAAATAACAGAATGCATGGCCGAAAGGGGAAAAACAACAGCATGATGCAGCCGAACCAACAGAAATGATCATGGAATATCGCTGGCACGAGCGAACCACCTGATAGCGCAACAAAATTACCAGAATTTGATTACCGTGTTTGTTAGAAACAGAGCTCTCTGAGCTCATGTTTGTCTAGTTATCGCATCAAGTAGTTAGAAGACAGACGAGATAGATTAAGACATCTCGAGCCTCAAAGAGTTCGAGAGTATTGTAAAAAGCCTATAAATGGCTAATACTCTGTTCCTCCCAGCGTCTCATCTTCATTCCAGTAATACAAGCTTCTTTTGTTGTTACATGTTCAATTGCCATCTTCTCCTCTGTTCTATGCTTGCACTTGAATAGGTTATTCATGTTTTCTTCTGTGTCAAATGCCAGATAATTGTCATCTTATCTCTGCGTTGATAAATTAGATTTGCAAGCTTCATTTACTTTCTGTAGCTAGCCATTCATATGTGTTTATGTATGTATCTGCTGGTACAGTCAGGATTCTCCATCTATTCATTGAATCTATAAACTATTGAGCATTAGTGGTCGAAAGCCTGTCAAGCTGAGGATGTTCATGCATGTCTTGAGTGAAAACAGAGTTGAAACAGTCATCTGACTTGATCCACACCCCAATACATTCCAATAGTTCAAAGAATGATATTGAAGATTTATATGTTACCAGGTATCTCCGAGCTACAACCTAGGAGAGTTTCCTAGAGTGCTAACAAGTGGCATGTGATAAAGTGATCGGACAGAGTAGGGGATGGAGGGGGCAATCCTGGGTCACATGCCATGGTACAACGGTAGCTAATAAAGGGGAAGCCCATGCTTAGGTATATAATGTATAGGAGGGAGCAATCGTGGTACATGAGTTACCCCGGCCTTGAATTTTCCATCCTTCTTTGTATGCCTTTTGTCTTTTATGATTTTTCTTTGGTTAACTGCTTGAGGCTCAAGGAGTAAGAGTGTGATATGTAAAGTATAGAAGTGGATACCCCTTTTGAGGTGGGCCGGTCAATGCCCATCGGGGGTTGGGACAATCATGGGTTCCTGAATGATAAAGGAGGCTCGTATAGGGCCTATAGGAACCAGAGTGATGGCCATGAGAATGGGATATAGCTCATGCATTGGCTTTTGCCCACATGCTAAATGTGTTTGTCCCAACCATCTTTTGCATTTTGTGGTACATTTCCCTGTTGAATGTAGCCAATTATGCTATTACTTTTCTTTTCAGTTGCATCAACCATTGGGGCATCGTTCTAGGCTCGACCCCAAGTGTGGGCAAGGAGAAGGGGAGGCTAATCCTATGTGAACCCAGTGGAGGAATGTGGACCCAGGTGGGAGAAATGATGAATGGGGTTATAATGAGTGGATGGGAAGTGATGTATGTGGATGAGGAAGTGAGACCACACAACTAAAATCGGGGTTTCCCAAGAAGTACCATCCCGAGAGCCCAAAGGTCAGTAAAAGAGATCCCACAAGACTAGGATCCAAGGGTAACTACTAACAGCCAAAGAGGTTTAGAGGACAAGAGCATAGACCTAGTCCACTCTTTCAACCGAATCCCCCCATTAATTCATGCCTAGAAGTTTCTGTGCTAAGTAAACTACAATACTCAATTACCAAATGACAAGGCATACCTCTAGGTTTGGGAGGCCCACTTTCAAACATACGATCATGACAGATGGGTGAGGGACCACATGGTTGGCTCAGGTGGCGGAGAAGAGGCTCACCGAGGCAGTGGGTGGCTGCAAGGGGCTACTGGATACTGACTGAGGACCATCTTGGAGAAAAAAATTCCCCTAGGGATATCACCCACAAAATGGTGGGTAACAAGCTACAACCTACGCTAGCACCACCATGCCACTCAAGCAACTAGATGTTAATTCACATTTGTTTGCAGGAGCGATTCTCAATTTGCCCTGCATTTTGAGGTATTAAGCGCATCCCAATCTACATTTTGAGGTATTCAACGCATCTCAATCACATGCCTTGGCTTGTTCCGTCCACATAAACAACTACCAATTTCTAACCAAAATTGGAAGAAAAGTTGTCAAGCATTCACGCTTTCCTTGACCCGTCCTAAGCAATATTTTCTTGGTTGAACCCACCAAGCCTTCGATCAAATCAGATTAAACCAAGTAGAAATAACAAATTCCATTGGATGGTACAAAATGTAAATCATTTGCCTTCAACCTTGAAACCGCGCCCATCTCCAACATCTCAACGGAAACTCTAAACATTACGGGAAATTGCTAAAATTCAAAACGGGAGCAACATACAGATGACCTGATTCGATCTTTTGGCCCTTTTCTAAAAAGACTCTGGTGAAAACCTCTGAAATGCGTCTGACATTTAAATTTAGGCAAAAACGCCCATCGATAACTAGAAAGGCTCGAAAAACTTCAAGATTTATGAAAATATTTTCAATCCTCAAAGCAAATGTCCATAAGACTTCAAAAACTAGTGTCAGAACTTTCAACCTTGAGAAAAAAATTCTGAAATGTGCATTGTTTACATCCACCTTGCCCTCATTCAACAAATCCTCCACGCCCTTCACATCTGCTTGGTAGCACCACCTTGCCACTTGAGCACCTGTACTTTTGGGGCTGACTTGAGCAAATTAAATTTAATTTCCTTTTTTCTAATTTCCTTTCATGAGCCTACTTGTGTAGCTAGGGAATACCACCTGCAACTACCCAAAAATCAACATGCCCCTCTTGTTGTTGGAAAATGTAACTAGTTTCGGTCTTCATAATTGACATCGTATTCGTGTCATTATGTGTATCTTATGTTACAAGAAAAAGAAGAAAAAAATACTATTTTAAGCATGGGTTTCATTCTTCATTTTGTTGGTGAACCAAATCAAGCATGTTCTTCATGCTTCTAGGGTTTGTCAAGTCAAAAGAATATTTTTCTTGAGTCAAAGGAGTTTATCATTTTTATAAGACCCTATTGGGCAAGTTGTAACATGTAGAAGATATTATCTTGAGTCTAGAAAGTCCTTGTGAGCCTCCAAGCACAAGTCGACCCTACCAGAAGAAGTCAGCCTAGTTTGAGGCTATTCAACCTCATGAGAAGGCTATATATAAAAATCACTCGACCTCATTTGAAACACACTTCCACAATTCGATCTCAAACAAGAAAAAGTGAAGACCTAAAAAAAGGGAGCCTCTCAAGAAGAAACCAAAATCTGATTTTTGTGATCATCTTTTTCTCACATGTGCAAAGGATCTAGGGTTTTTATTGTTCCTGCAAGGCCGAAATTACAGACTGTTGGAATTTCTAAGTCTATCCATTTAGAAATTCTTCCTGTACTATCTGATTTATTTCTTCCTACTTGTTCAGTTACTTAACAAGTTATTTACCATGTAAATACTGAAAATAAATACAAGTACAGTATCAACACATACAGATCATCAACTGAAAGAAACAAGCACACAAGTGACACCGTTGTTTTTGGATAAATGTCCCCGGAAAAACCCAATGCGGGAAAACTGGTACAGCTATTCAAAGGGTTTTATTATTATGCAGTTTCAAAATACAACTTGGGTGCCAGAAATGGCTCACCCAATAGAGAATTCCCTCGGCAGTAGTGCCTCTCAATCGGAGACAGATACTTCGGCTAAATCACTGGATGAACGATCCCACAGCAACAATGTAGCTACTGCTCTCTGCGTCACTCTGATAGGGACTGTGTCACCCTACCCAGCACTCCAGCTCCAATCTGTCCCATGAAAATCTCCCAGCACTGCCTCTAGCGCCTGCATCAGCCTCTCTAGCCCTACATGAGCCTCTCTGGGCTCTACATCAGCTTCTGGAGCCTTTGCGTCAACCCCCTAGACCCTTTGTGTCTCACACGCTGGCCCTCTCTGGCTCTGCGCAGCTCCTGGCTGCCTCTGCGTGGCCACAGGCTAGCTCTGCATCAACCTCTCCCAGCTCTGCATTGATCCTCCTAGTACTAACTCTGCCTCTCTGTTATGTATTCACTGCCCCTCAGCTACAACTCAGATCACTCACTCGATTTCCTCAGCAAACCCTGCCCCAGAAAATCGAATTCTTGATCAACTTGGTGTGTTCTCCAACTAACCCTCAAGCCTCCTCTTATACTTTTATCGTTGGCCGAGATTAAATCTCTAATCAACAGCTAAGATTAGATTTGGTTTGATCCATGACTTTTGGACCATTCTAACTTAGTTTTATATTAATTCAGACTAATATTTTATTTTTCTTAAGTTTAGACTTAGGAACTCCATTAAAAATACTAATTATTTCAATATCTCCCAAACTGGTTAGATTCTGTCCAAACCACTTATGGGTCTTGGAGATCTCATGTGCTTTAGCCTCTCCACCAATTTTCGTGGCTAGAGATGCTACCCTAAATCAACACAAACCTAATTACAAGACGGAAACTTTGTTGCAAGAAGGTCAAGGCTTGAAGCTTAAAAAGATTAAAAGCAAAGGAGCAAACTAGAAACAAAGGAATGAAACCTAAATTTGATTTCCTCTACTCACACGTGTGGTGTTAGGGTTTATGCAGTTATTTGAAGGGCCGAGAATTGCAGGACGAGATTGTAGATCCGAGCTAGGGGCTGAAGTTGAGACTTGAAGCGAGTTGAAGGGAATTTGACCTTTGTTGACTTGGTTGATCTTTGACCTATTTTGAAAAGATTCTTGGAGGGTTGACTTGGTGCTTGGAGGAGGACTTGGTCTAGGGTTTTAGGTCTTGGTTTTCTCATTTGAAGTGGATTCCATAAGAAGAGAAGAGATTCTTTTTAGGTTTTTGTAACAACTATGCTCAGTAATAGATAGAAATATATAAAAAAATCACTAATAACTTGAATGATGATTGTTACATAGAAGGGCCCATGGTTTATATAGCACCTCGGGTGCCTCTTGGTGAAAGAGCATGATCTTTTGATCGTGCCCTTTCGCCTAATTAATCTATAATTACAAAATTATTAATACTTTACATAACAGTTTCCCCTTGGAGGGGTTTTGCCCTGGCTTGGAGCCTACTTCTTGTGTCCATTGTTTTTATTTTTTTGCTCTTGATAATTGTTTAATGAAAAGATCTAATAAAGAAATATAAGAATATAACTAAAGTTCACAAGCAATTATTAAGGTTAAGGAGAATTTGTTTTAATCGCTGCCCTGCAACATTCTCCAACACTTGTAACGCTAAGGCCTCAGAGAAAGTCCCACTGGACTAGAGTAAAAAAACCAACCTCCTTGGTTAAGTGGGAGAACAAGTTTACATGGGAGAACAAGTTTACAATCGATTAACAAGAACAGTAAATCATCTAGATCACCCCTTAATCCATGTTAGAATGGCCCAAGCATTAAGTAAAAGCACATGATTGCAAAATGGTTAAGTACTTACCAAATGGTGACACACCTTCCTTCAACAAGAATACTAGATGGTGAGAGGTGTTTGACTTTGACCGGCACAAATGGAGGAGGAATGTAGCATATCATCATGTACTGAGCAATGTAGGGCTGTAGGATGGCTGTCTAAAGAAGGAGAAAAATATCCCCCCATGGGTTTACCCACTTTTTGATGGGTAACAGTCACATTAAAAGTGTTTAGGAAAGTGTGTACAAGTAATATGCCCCTCCTCAAGGCTCAAACTACTTGTTCTATCATATCAATTTGTGACTTTGTGACATGTGATGGTGATGCCACCTGAATGATTATCCATGATGCATAGGCCTCCAAATAGCAAAATATGGCTCAAAAGCCATTATACTTCAAACACAACCTGCTTGGGCAAGGTCTTCAACCTAGATCAAGATGCTCATATTAAATGAGGGGTAAAAGGGCACACCTCTCCTTAATAATTCATCCAATGCTGGTTGCACTGCTCCTTGATCGCCTTGAACTCCTTTAGTGCACAGTGGTTTGTGGGCATTAATAAGGCATGAGGGTGCATTCCTTCAGGAAATTTATGGACACCTGGTAACCTCCTCTTCCTTGCCTTATAAAAGGAGAAGAGGGGGCATCAGTTCTTCAGTGAGTTCGAGTGATTTTGTGTGTTGCAGTGACAACTAGTTTGTCACAGCCTGTTTGTTAACTGCTGCTATTATTTCTGAGTAACAGAGAGTATTATGTGATTACTGATGCAGTCTGTCCCTGCTGTCTCAATTTCCAGATTGCAGATTTTATGTAGAGTTAGCATCCTTCTATCTGTTGTTTTGAATTACTCATAGAATGCAGATTTTGCACTTGTGAACTTATTTTGCAGAAGTTTTAGTATATGATTATCTAGACTTTGATAGGCATAAACTAAGTTCCACGTTTTAGGACCTGTAGATTTCATTTAAGTGCAAATATAGCCTATGATATAAAGTTTAACAGTGATCAATATATAAATATTTCAAATAACATGGACAACAGTAAAATGCACGAGCTCAATACCAAACCAAAATGATAAAAGAATTTCCCACCCACACCTTGATAAAACTGAATAGAAACCATGCTCAAACTCTACAAGTTGCCAATCTTCATCCTCATCCTTCTTGTCATGAAAAGCTAATTTCCTGAAATCATTGAATGGGACATGTTATCCTCTCCCAAGAATTGTAAACATATACCAGTAAACAAGGACGGAAACATAACAATAGGTTAGATTTTAAACTACAAAGTTGATTTTGATTTTATTATGAGGATTACTTTTAAAAATCGATCAAAATTATGATTATGTCAACTTTAGTTCAGAAACCAGATATCAAGTTTACCAACAGTCTATTTTTAACTATATTTGGCCAAAACCTATACTAAGTTATGACAAAATCACAGTTTAAAATGACAAGCATCATTGTAGAATCAAGTGTTACTTGCTAGACATACAGCTGCAGCATGTTCCCTTGAAAAAAAAATTATAGAGGTGTCATGTTAATTTTTTTGTAGCATCAGGAGGTATTCTCGTATGGCTAAATGATTTTCAAGTCGGCCTAAAGAATTATGAAAATTTTAATATTTGAAGTGACAAGTCGGCCCAGGAAAGTCAAGTAGGCCCAGCCTATGAAGGGGTCTGTCCCTTGGGTTATTTCACCTCATTCGACAAGTATAAATAGAGGGTGTGATGTCCCATTTTCTCCATCAAGCAAGAGCAAGTTTCTTCTCTCTCTTCATCATTTCTCTTATCCCCTTTGGACAGCCGCACCTGTGGAGCAGGAAGGCCGCTGGTTGTAGGTGAGACAGGGCAAAAGAAGGGCAAAAGGGGGCTGACCTCAAAAGACAGCAGATTGGCCAACTTTGAATGGTATTTTGACTTGAATATTGGCACAGATTTCTGAACAAATATCTGATTTGTAAACCTTGCTGAAGAATAATTTCTCAAAAAAAAGAGAAGTTGTTGGGTTTTCTCCCAAATTGAGTTTTCCAGGATAAAATTATTGTCTTTATTGTGCATGCTGTCTTTCTATAATCTTTACTGTTTCCGCTGCATTTACTGTTGAGATTTGCTGAAGTGTACTTAATCAATGATAGTAGCGGCATAAAACACCGGTAAAAGATTATTAAGAAATAATTATATGGTAGAAAATTGTATCTACCACACTCTTGCATAGAAAGTCAACGAACTTTTAAAAATCAATCAAAATTATGATTATGTCAACTTTAGTTCAGAAACCAGATATCAGGTTTACCAACAATCTAATTTTAACTCACAGTTGAAAATGACAAGCAACATTGTAGAATCAACTTATCAAGTGCTACTTGCTAAACATGCAGCTGCAGCATGTTCCCTTGAAAAAATATTATTGAGACTTCATTGTGTTTAGAAGCACGGATGCTACCTACAAACTTATAAATACAGTAACCAAATGATGACAGGATTATTCTTGCCATCTTGCCAAATCTCAAGGTAACATTCCAATAAATTTGTTTCACATAACATTAGTCATTTGTCTAAGGCCAAGCCAACTACAGAAAAGTGTGTTAGGATATTTTGACATTAAGAGTTGGTCTAAGGTCAACTTGGTCTAATGTGCTTTTAAGCCTAGTGCTCCTATACTATAAATGATCTGAAAGTCATGATCATGTCTTATACATGAGTGATCCAATTGTTCAACATCTCCTGAATTACGACACTTAGTCCATGGCTTAAACTAGGTTTGTCTATGATATCTCTATCTAAAGAGCATTTAGGACCATTTGATGACAACTGATATGGGAGATATGATATAACTGTTTTTTAATATTAATAAATTGTCCATAGTGTCATAGATGTTTACCCTCTTTGAGGGGTTTTACCATATAAACAACGGTATCATTATTTTTTACATGTGTACGAGAGAACGTCTTCTTGATGTTTCACATTGTATGATTGCACATGTTTCTCCAACATGGTATCAGACCCCCTATAAAGTTCACTCCATTTTATCAAGACACTATTAGACTATGACAATTACAAAAGGATTTTTGTGTGGATTGTTACCCACCCAAGTGGGTAACCTCTAGGAGAAAAATTTCTCCTATTTGATCAGCCAGCCAGCAGCCCTATGGATAACCCACCGATAGCTATGCTTTAGAGCTCTCCACATATGTCTGGTCAATGCTTTCTTGCACCTACCATACTTCTTGAGGGAAGGTGGGTCATCTATTATAAGGTACATTAACCATTTATATTATCATGTTCTTTCATTTAATGTTAAAGGCACTTTAATATAAATCACACGTTGAGTTGGATGATTAACTGCCCTTGATTGTATCCTTGTTCCCACTCTTCACCTGGGAGGTTATCCCCTTTGCCCTTAGTGCAATGTGACTTTCCTTGAGGCCTTTCCTTTCCATTGTTCGCAAGGTCCAAAAATAAAAAACATTGATCAATATAGTGTGCCCAAGGTAATCCATAATTATCACGTTCCATCAATCCCTTGTATCCACCTCCACTCTTTGGGATTGAGTGTCACTAGTCATCAATATTGGCACCTTTTATCCTCATCTTTGAGTAAGGGCATGGAAACTTTTCCCTTGATAGGTTGGTGTAGTTGAATTAAAGATAAAAAAACATATATAGCCATAAATGAAAAAAAAAAGTAAAATACAAAAGATGGCTAGGAGAATTTAAAGTTGTCGGGCCAAGAGGGTAACTCCACGAATCTTATTTTGCATTTGCATTCAGAGATCATTGATAAATACATTGAAGGGAGACTCTCGGAATTCAGATTCCAATGTCTCTTCACCTTCCTTATTTTGTATTTACAATATTTACATAGTTTCCCTTAGCCCAAAAATCAAGTGCCAACATTCCCCCCCCCCCCTTGATCTGAAGGGATGTTGGTGAGTTCAAGCATCATTCTGAATCTTTCAAACTTTTCTCTTCGAAGCGCTTTGGTGAAGATGTCTGCAATCTTCTCATTTGTGGAAAAATGGCATAGGTGGATTGTCTTGGCCTCAACATGATGTCGAATCATATGGTATTTTGTATTGATGTGCTTCGTTCGATCATGGAACTTTGGCTTCTTGGCCAACTTTATTGCAAAAGTGTTGTCAATCAAAAGAGGAGTTGAATGTACTTGTTTCTCCTGCAAACCTTCCAGAATTTTCCTGAGCCACACAATTTTCTTTATTGCTTCAGCTGTTGCCACATATTTTGCCTCGATTGCGGAATCTGCTGGAATTGATTGTTTGTGTGACCTCCAAGAAACAGCTCTTGATCCAAGACTCATAACATAACCTGAAGTAGAAACCCCAGTTTCTTTATCTACATCAAAGTCTGAATCAGAGTATCCAATCAAGTTGAAGTCGCCCACCTATGTATACTTGAGTCCAAAGTCTTGAGTTCCCTTCCAGTACTTTAGAATTCTTTTTGCAGCGAACCAATGACCCTCACAAGCTTTTGCATAAACCTAGAGAGGATTCCAACAGCAAATGAAATGTTTGGTTTGGTAGTAGTCAGATAGTTGAGAGTTCCTACGAGTTGTTTGTACTTTGTTGCATCCTCAAATTCTTTTCCTTTAGTGGATGTGAGCTTTAAGTTTTGTTCCACTGGAGTAATAAAAGGATTGCACTTAGCCATGTCAAACCTGTTCAACAAATCTCCAATGTACTTCTGAGAGAGGAACATAAAATTCGGATGTTGGGTTACTTCAATATCAAGATAGTAGTGAACATAGCCCAAATCTGTCATTTCAAAGCCTTTCCTCAATTCCTTCTTTATAGATGCAATGTAGCTCTCATTGTTCCCTGTCATCCCAAAATCATCTACATACACCACAAGACATACAATTGTTTTGCCAACTTTCTTGACAAACAAAGTTGCATCATCAAGATCATAATGTTTGAAGTTCAATTTCAGAAGATGCTCAGTTAACTTCTCGTACCAGGCTCATGGTGCTTGCTTGAGGCCATACAAGGATTTTACAAGCTTGCATACTTTGTATTCCTGACCCTTCACAACAAATCCTTTTGGTTGGGACATAAAAACATTTTTTTTTCAGATCTCCATTCAAAAAAGCAGTTTTTACATCCATTTGATGGACCTTCCAACCGTTATGCGTGGCTAAGGCAAAAAGTGTCCAGATGGTAACCTATTTTGTTGTGGGGGCAAAGTTTCTTCATAATCAACCCCTTCCTTCTATGCAAAAGCTTTTGCCACAAGCCTATATGAATCAAATGAGTTCAATAACTATTGTAGAGAAGTTGGCATAAAGAGGGAGACTACTACTGCATATAGTCCCGAGCAAAATGGTGTTGTTGAAAGGAAGAACCGTTCTATCGTAGAAGCCACTCGTGCCATGCTTCATGATCAAAGCCTTCCGAAGTTCTTATGGGCCAAAGCTCCAAACAATGTCATGTATGTTCAAAATAGATGCCCTCATCAAGCGTTGGACTCCAAAACTCCCGAAGAAGTTTTCACCGGTAAGAAACCTAATGTTTCTCACTTTAGAATTTTTGGTAGTCTCGTATATTTTCATGTGCCGAAATAAAAGAGACGCAAATTGGATACTTTCGGGAAGAAAGGAACATTTGTGGGCTACAGTGAAACTTCTAAGGAATATAAAATCTATGTGCCTGGTCAAAGTGAAGTGGAGATTGGTAGTCTCGTATATTTTCATGTGCCGAAAGAAAAGAGAAGCAAATTGGATGCTTCTCGGAAGAAGGGAACATTTGTGGGCTACAGTGAAACTTCTAAGGAATATAGAATCTATGTGTCTAGTCAAAGAGAAGTGGAGATAAGTCATGATGTCACCTTCGATGAGGATGCTACCCTTGGGAAGATTAGTAACCTTCCTCTTCCAAGGAAGGACAAAGAAGCAGATTCAGGAAAGAAGGGAGAACCATAGGATGAGCCAATGCCCGATGTTGAAGAACTAATGGATCCCATTGATCCACCCCCTCATGAGCTCTCCTCCTCGAAAAGGAGACCCTCATGGCTTAGGGAGACTCTCGAAGATGTCGAAAAGCATGTTGCACCAAGGGGGACATTTCGTGAAAGCAAGAAGTCGAATAGGTACCAAGGGTACTTAACTGCAATTGATTATGTTGTTGCAAAACCTTCTGCGTCCAACCAGAAGTCTGCTCAACGAAAATCTGAGTTGTTGTTGCTCCCTCTAACTACTGGAATCCCTATCATGGGCAAATCGACTTTTCTGCCAATCTACAACTGAAAATCGAACTCTTGCCCCAACAATTTGAACTGTCAATCTGGGTACTACACAGCCTTTGAGAATTTCAGCCTGCTGCTCCCTCTGAACAACGAATTCTTTCCTCCACTTTTGAGCTTCTCGGTTGATCACTTATGGTCTGATAGCATGTGAAATTTTCATATATTGCAATAACTAGAAATTATTCTCCTAACTGTAAATTTAATTATGCAGTTTATTTGATACGGCAAACATTGAATAAAACCACAACTGCAATTTTCACCATAAAAGTACTGGAAACTGAGAAATTCTAGCACACACAAGAATTGTGACACTGTTGTTTTTGGACAATTGTCCCCGGAAAAAACCCAACTTGGGAACACTGGTGCAGCAGTTGAGGGTTTTATTATTTATGCAGCAATAGAAATTTTGAGTATAATAAAATGACGTCGAATTGGCATTTCTATCTGAGAAAAATACTAGCAAAAAATATCTGAGGGAATTTAGATTCCTCATGCAATCCTGCAACAAATTGAGCCTCAAAACCGGCTCTAGAACCCTCTGCGTCAACCTTTTGCGTTGCTTCTGCGCAAGCCCTACACGTACTGCCCAGAAAATGCCTTTGATTTGACGTCTAGCCTGTTGCTACCACTGGAAATGATTCTTCCAGTCTCTTGGAAATTTTCCCAGCCTCTGGAAGCTTAATCAACCATCCTTCTGGCTGAATCAAACTGCCTATCTTAAGGCACTGCACAGTCCCAACGCTGCCTCCTGAGGAATATTTTTGGCCTTCTCTTCTGACTGCTCCGGAAATTTGCTACTCTGCCTCTCTACCACCTATAACTCGACCTCTGACTCAATTTTTCCTGCTGAATCACCTGCACTGAAAAATCGAACTGTCTAGATCACTGAGTATCTGCACTTGTGTATTCTCCATCTACCCATCGACTTATTTTTATAATCTTTTGTTAGACCTCCAATGGCCAAGATTAAAATTTAATCAAGGACCCAAATTAATTCTCAATCGATCCGTGTGAGTTTCTAAATGATTCGCACATTATCTCAATTAATATTGATTAAATAACCATATTCCCTAAGTTTAGACTTAGGAAATATTTAAGAATCGGCTAATAATCTAATTGAAACACTTCTAGGCGAAAATTCAAAAAATGATTTTTGGGTTCTGGAGATCTCATGCATTCTAGCCTCTTCGCCAAATTTTGTGACTAGAACACATCCGATACTACAAAAACTAGCAGGCACATCCTTCAATTGATAGGTGTCATGTGAATGATGATGAATGGATGGGGACATGGAGGTTTCAAGGCCAAATGCCATGGTTCATGGATAGCAATGATGAGGGATGTTCACATATTGGGTGTATAAATGTAGGAGGGGGCAATCGTGGATACATGAGTTACCCTGGCCTTTGTTATTCTACCCTCCTTTATTTGTCTTTTGTCTTTTCTTGATTTCTCTTCGAATTACTGCTTGGCGCTCCAGGAAATGAGAGCATGTTATGTATGATGTAAAGCATGTTAGTTTTAGGTAGCATCGGACATGTGTTTTAGTCTCTATGGTGTCTATGAGGCTAACGAACACATTTTCTCCTTACTCAGAAAAGGTTTCGCGAGAAGACACCTCAATTAGATTAATTAGCCAATTATTGAAATTCCTTAAGTCTAATTTAGGAAAATTGGTTAATTAAGCCAAATTAATTGAGGAAAATCGATTTTTCTCTAAATACTTCCGGAAAAGTCACTTGATGGGGTCAAGATGATCTTAGCCATCGATTGTTATTAAATCATGGTCATTGATTGCTCAACGAGAGATTACAAAAGCAAGTCCGTGGGGTTAGAGAGACACACTTGAGCAGATTGACTTCCCAGTTGTAGTGATTCAGCAAGGGTGCACTTGAAGCAGAGGGAGACACCAGCAGCAAGGGTTTCAGCAAAGATCTGGGAGGAGAATTCCGAAGAGGATTTCCACAAATTTTCCAGTGTTCCAATGACAGGAAAGGAGGTCGATTTTATCTGCAAAATGAGGCCAAACTTATCAGTGCGAGTGGTAGAGGAGCTTGTTTCAAAGTGCTAGTGTCGGATCTATCACTCGGAGGTAGAGCAAGTGGGTCAAGAGCAGTGCTGGAGGTAGTACGACTTACAGAAAATGATTTTCAAAGGCTATATAAATCTCTCGGAGCAGGCAATGCAAATTTTTGGCAAGCTGTGCAAATAGCCAAGAGGAGTGCGAGTTGCTTGGGAGAGGCCAGATCGATTTGCAGAGGAGACTTTGTATCTCCAAACTATTTTGCCAGTGGAGGTTATTATTTGTCAGAGCTTTGCCATCATCGGGCAAGCAAATCATCTGTTGCACTAGTTTTCCCAACATTGGGGTGTTTCCAGAGACTATTGTCCAAAATATTGATGTCATCTATTTTGTGTGTGTGCATTATTTTCTCAGTTCTAGTATTTATTATGAAGATTGCAGTAGTGAATTAGTCGTTATTTGTTGAATTAAAATTCTGAAGACAAATAATCTCTAGTAGATAGAAGATTAAATTCCAATTATTGCAATTGTGGAAATTTCACATGGTATCGGAGCAGATCTAGGCGCAGAAGGTTTGTAGTGGTAAATCAGTGCAAGGCCTAGAAGAGAAAACACATGAGGGTTTCACCCAATTCGATTTTCTTCAAATTACTCCAATTTATTTGAGTTCGCAGATTTTCCAGAGATGACCGCAACAGAATTGAGAAATCAGGATAGGTTGGATGGAGCCTCTAACTTTGGAGTATGGAAGGTCAGGGTGTTGTTCCTATTGGACGAGAACGGTCTAAAGGAGTTTGCTACAACTGTTATTGTTGTACCAACAAATCCCATCTAGGTTTACGAGTGTAGGAGGGACGACGCCAAAGCCAAGAGGATAATTCTCGATGGAGTGAGAGATCATCATTCCATACATCGCAAAGAAGAATACAACGAAGGAGATGTGGGATGTCATCGTCTCGATGGAGTGAGAGATCATCATTCCACACATCACAGAGAATAATACAACTAAGGAGATATGGGATGTCATCGTTAAACTATACCAAGATCCTTCTGAGATCAGAAAAATGATCCTCAAGGAAAAGCCGAGAACCATCAAGATGAGCAAGGGCGGAGATGTAAAATCCTATCTCACTAGAATTCAGTCTGTCAGAGATGAACTTGCAACAGTTGGAGAGAAGTCGAGTGATGACACTCTAGTGCACATAGCACTCAATGGGTTTACCAAGGAATGGCATATATTCGTCTAGGTCAATTTTTGGGTGTGACAAGCTTCCAGATTGGGATCACCTATGGAGTGATTTCACTCAAGAGGAGTTTAAGGCTCAACTTAGTCAATGGCACCAACAGCAGTGGCAAGGGACCAAAGGTGAAGGAGGAGCAAGAGAACGTCGCTCTTGCAAGTAAAGGCAAAGCGAGGAAGGGTCCCAATATGGGACAAGGCTCAATGGGATAGAAGAAGAAGGACCTATCAAAGGTCAAATGTTTTGGTTGCGGTCAACATGGTCAGTATGTTAGTCAATGTCTGAATCGGAAATAGGATAAGAAGGGGAAGTAGACTACAACTTCTATGGACATTGAGGATTTGTATTCCAGGCTGGAAGATGAATTTGCTCTCATAGCTTGCCTCTCTAGCTCCACATCCACAAGTGTTTGGTATATAAACAATGCAACATCAGCACATATGATGGGAGTTAGAGACTACTTCTCTAGCTACAAGGAGGAGGAGATGGAATCCCAGATTCAGATGGGAAACAAGACAAAGTGTACTCTAGTTGGGAGAGGTACCATCGGCATTCAACGGGAATTAGGCAAGAACACCAGTGTTACAGATGCGTTACATGTGCCAGGTTTGGGGATGACCCTGATTTTAGTATCTACGCTACAGGATAAGGGGTATGACATGTACTTCGTGGGGCAGAAGGTGTATATTAAACACCAGAGCTAGAAGAAGGTCAAACAGATTAGGGTTCAAAGCAACAAGCTCTACAGGTTGTAGTTCGATTCTAAAAAGGCCATAGTAAGCAATAGCAGTAGCAGTGGTAGAGACTTGGGAGCGTTATGGCATAGAAGGATGGGACATCTACACCATGGAGCACTCAGGATGCTCAGAGAGACTATGACAGGTGTTCCAGAACTAAGCACAGAATATAATGACCTGTGCAGGGGGTGCATGCTTGGGAAGTTTGCTAAGGCAACATTCCTAAGAAGTGACAGTAGAGTCGATGGTGTGTTGCAACTTGTACATTCAAATATTTGCGGCCCTATGTCCACCAGATCTCTCAGAGGGTACGAGTATTTCATCACCTTCATAGATGACTAATCAAGGAAAACCTGGATCTACTTTTTGAAGACAAAGGATGAAGTCTTCAATCGCTTCCAAGAGCTTAAGGCTCTTGTGGAGAACACAACATGAAAAAGGATCAAGGTACTTCGTACAAATAATGGAGGTGAGTATATAGATAAGGACTTCAGAAGGTTCTGTGCAAAGGGGGGCATCAAGAGAGAGTGTACAGCTCCATACAATCCACAACATAATGGAGTAGCAGAGTGGAACAAGACAATTGTTGGGGCAGCTAAGGGAGTTCACAGCAGATGGAGCAGCAAGGGCAAGAAGAGGAGTTGGAAGCTCCACCCACCACCAGCATGAAGAGGAATAGAGAGGTTCAGCAAACGCTAAAGGATGCACAAGAGTTTGTGGGAACTCTTAGGATGGGTAAGGGGGAGTGCAAACAAGTCAAGGCATTGGTGACAGAGATCGTCGACAGAGAACCTTCTCGTTATGAGGCGGTTGCACAGCACCAAGTGTGGCAAGATGCCATGGTGGAGGAATACAACTCCATCATGATTAACGATGTATGGAAGGTCGTGCCTAAACCAGTGGATAGGGCAGTGGTCGACTCCAGATGGATCTACAAGATCAAATATGTTGTAGATGGCAGCGTGGAGAAGTATAAGAGCAGAAGAAAGGCATTGACTATGAGGAGACCTTCACACCAGTGGCCAAATATACCTCTATTTGAGCAGTGACATCTCTAGTAGTGCAGATGGGATGGCAAATTCACCAGATGGATGTCAAGACAGCATTCTTGAACGGGGCGATAGAGGAGGTATATATTGAATAGTCGAAGGGTTTCGAGACACATGAGAGAGGCACACACGTGTGTAGACTCAAGAGAACGCTATATGGGCCTAAACAAGCTCCCATGGCATGGTATGGTCAAATTAACAACAACTTGCAAAAAATGGGCTTCATGAAGAGCAAAGCAAACTCCAATCTCTACTATTTGATGGTAAGAGGTGAACCACTCATCCTAGTTTTGTATGTGGATGATCTCTTCTTAACGGGGTCATCAGGGCCCATGGAGGACTGCAAGAGGGACTTGGAAACCGAATTTGAGATGAAGGACTTGGGACTGATACACTACTTTCTAGGCCTATAGGTATAGCAAATGGGCGAGGAGATCTTCCTTGGACAAGGGAGATATACTATGGATATTCTGAAGAGGTTCAGGGTACTGGACCAATGTTGCAACAAACGTCCCCCCCCTGGGATCTAACCCCCGAAATGCGATCCATACGGATGCGTCCAGGAAGCGCCTCCTGAAACGCGATTCCGAAATTCCGAAACGCGTTTCAAACTGATAATGATGCTTCCTGGAAATTCCGGAAGCATCCTTCTGAAACATGTTTCGGAATCTCCAAAGCGCGTTCCGTACGGCGCTTCGGCCATACGAAGCGCGGCGCTTCGAACGTCGAATCGTACGGTTCCCGTACGATTCCGTACGCGCTTCAGAAAAGTGCGCCGCACGGCCTAAAAAGATCAGTTTTTTTAATTTATTTTTTGGTGAGTCTGCTTGTTGGGGGTGGGTCCACCTTGGGTTAGGGTTGAGACATGAAAGGAATAAAGCCCCCATTCATCCCTCATGGTAATGTTAAATTCTTAAAGTAAAAGTGACATTCTCCTTTATTTTTCATTTTCATCCTTTTACTTAAATTTTTAACATTACCATGAAATGGCTTATAGGATGTTTGAGAGTGGTTCCAGCGTCATTGGACTTCATATGGAGAAAATAGAATTTCATATCCTATTCAAAATTCAGCAAACTTAACAGTTTTCAGGAATTCAGGATCAATGGGATTGTGGGCATTTCATTAGATTATATCAAGTATGAAGGTATGTGATTAGCATTTAATCAAGAGCACCAAGCCCTATATGTACCCTAGTGTTGGTGGTCTTAATTGTTGAACTCCTTTGTCACGTGCCTTACGCAGGAAAAAATTACCCTTCAATCAAGTCAAAATCATCGATCAAGCATGTTAAGGTTTTATTTTCTACCATATTTTAAGTCTTGAATTAGGTAGTTTGATCAAAATTGGGCAATGTTGACTAATATCCCTAGACAATCAAGGTAGAGGCAAAGGCTAGACAAGAGGAGAAGAATCTAGATTCTAGATGGTTGATGCATCTAAATGGTTGATGCTCGAATAATTAATCATTAATGTACAATGGATGCTATATCTTTCTTGATTTATGCAAAAATATGCATGTTTTCATGTCTTCTACAACTAATTTGGTATTTGGGATGTTTGATTTGAGTATAAATGCAAAAAAATATAAAATATATATATATAGCAGACGCTTCACTTCCTAGATTTTTGGAAAATGACGCTTCCGCGTCCCCGCTTCCAAAAAACGTCCTTGTTTCGTCCCCGCTTCGTGCAACATTATGCAAGACTATAGAACCATGTCCACACCTATGATTACTAACTAGAGGAAGACGGATGCTTTAGAGGACGTGGATGTGGACCCAACCATGTATAGGCAACTCATCGGATCACTCATGCATCTGGTCAACACTAGGCCAGAGATCTGTTTCACGGTCAAGACTCTTAGTCAATTTATGGTGGAACCAAGGAGGGTGCATTGGACAACAGTGGGACATGTTTTGAGGGACTTGTGTTGCACAGTCGAGTATGGTATAAGGTATGCTCGAGGTGATAGTGTCAGTTTATGTGGATACACAGATGCAGACTGGGCAGGCAGTTCAATGGATCGGAAAAGCACCTCAGGGTGTTGCTTCAGTATTGGATCAGGTGTTGTCTCTTAGTGCAGCAGAAAGCAAAAGTTCGTGGCACTGAGTTCTACAGATGCAGAATACATGGCAGCTAGCATGGCCACATGCGAAGCTATTTGGTTTCGTAAGTTGCTAGTGAGTTTGTTTGGTCAGTGAATGGATTCGACCAATATCTACTATGATAATCAAAGTTGCGTCAAGCTCTCTGAGAATCCAGTGTTTCATGATAGGTCGAAGCATATCAACATAAAGGTACCACTTCATCAGAGATTGTGTGCAACGTGGGTTAGTTCAGCTGCAGCATGTTCCCACAGGTCAGCAAGTTGCAGATATACTCACGAAGGCTTTGGGTAAGGCAAAGTTTGTCTTCATCAGGGATAAGATGGGAGTAGTGGAGAACACCTTCCTTGCGAAGAGGAAGTGTTAGTTTTTGGTAGGCATTGGATAGGGGCTCTAGACTATATGGTGTCTATGAGGCTAAGGAACACATTTCCTCCAATAACCAAAAAAGGTCTCACAAGAAAACACCTTAAATAGATTAATTAACTAGTTATTAAAATTTCCCTCGGTCCAACTTAGGAAAATTGGTTAATTAAATCGAATTAATTGAGGAAAATCAATTTTGCTCTAGAGACTTCCTGAAAAGTCACTTGATGGGCTAAAGATGATCTTAGCCATCAATTGTAATTAGATCATGGTCGTTGATTGTTCAACAAGAGATTATAAGAGCAAGTCGATGGGGTTGGAGAGACACGCTTGAGCAGTTCAACTTCCTAGTTGCAGTGATTCAGCAGAGGCGCAGTTGAAGCAGAGGGAGATATCAACAGCAAGGTTTTCAGCAAATATTTGGGAGGAGAATTCCTGAGAGGATTTCCACAGAGTTTCTAGTGTTCCAGTGGCAGGAAAGGTGGTTGATTTTATCTACAAAAGGAGGCCAAAATTAGCAGTGCAAGTAGCCATTATGACAGTGTGAGTGGCAAAGGAGTTTGTTTAAAAGTGCCAGAGCTGGATCTATCACCCGGAGGCAAAACCAGTGGGCCAAGAGCAATGCTAGAGGCAGTTCGACTTGTAGGAAGTGATTTCCAGAGGCTGTATAAATTTCCCAGAGCAGGCAATGTGAATTTCTGGCAGGTTGTGCAAATATCCAAGAGTAGTGTGAGTTGCTTGGGAGAGGCTAGATCGATTTGCAGAGGAGACTTTGTATCTCTAGACTATGTTTCCAGTGGAGATTATTATTTGTCAAAGCTTTGCCATCATCAGGCAAGCATATCAATGTGCTCTTAAATTGTTGAAGAATTAACAATATCAATCCTCATCTACTACACTGGCTTTCCACACATTAAGGCTTTTCAAGGACTATTGTCCAAAATATAGGTGTCATCTATTTTGTATGTGTGCACTATTTTCTCAGTTCCATTACTTATTTGTAAAGATTGCAGTAATGAATTAATTGATATTTGCGGAATTAAAATTATGAAGACAAATGATCTCCAGTAGATAGAAGATTAAATTCCAATTATTGCAATTGTGGAAATTTCACAAAGCAATTATTACTCCATTAAGGTGGGGCAATTCATCGCCCGCCAGGGGTTGGGACATGCATGGGTTCCTTTAATGATGTAGGGGCACTCATGGGCCCTAGGAACCAAGGTAATGGCCATAATGATAAGGGGTAGAGCTCATGTTTGGCTTTTGCCCACATGCTATATTAATGTCTCGCCAATCTTTTGCATTTTATGATATTCTTTTTCTTTCCTTTCTTGATTGTGGCCATGATATGCATTTAACTTTATTTTAGCTACGTCAACCTCCAGGGCAACATTTCTAGGCCCAACCCAGATAAGTGGACAAGGGGAGGGGGTGTGCCAGTGCCTTGTGGACCTAAAGAGGGAAGATGATGAAATAGGGCTTGTAATATGCAGAGGGAAGTGAAATAGGACTTGTAATGTGCAGAGGGAAGCGAAAAATGTGGAACCGTAAAACGGGACCACATTACCAAAATCAGGGTTTCCCAAGTAGTGCTCTTCCTAAAACCATATAGGTCAATAGGGAAGATCCCACAAGACTAGGATTGAGGATTAACCCCCCATTTAAGGTGAGGGAACAAAACCACGATCAATACCCTTCCTTCTTCCAAGTTATCCAATAATCCATGCCCAAGATGCCCAAGGAAAAACAAGGATAAGCACTCGATTACAAAATGAAAAACATACCTTTTGGGTGGATTGCCCACCTTCTAACATATGCTCTCGACAAATGGGCAAGGGGGCATATGATTGATGCAAGGTACGGAGATCAAATGGCACCATATATTGGCTACATCAGTCATTGTTAGGGGCTACTAGATGTTGGCTTAAGATATATCTAGGAGAAAAATTCTGCTATGGGTTCACCCACTTTTGATGGGTAACAAAAACCACACAAGCTTATGATTTACTTTAATGAATCCACAATATGTATAGCAATGTAACAAGTGATCATCTATCATTGCTAGATAGGGATAACCCCCTTGGCCTTTGAAGCTGGCCTAAAGTGAAGGGATATTGTACTGAGGTAACAATGCTGCAATTCAAATCTTATTGCCCCAAGGTAGCACCTGTGGTTGCACTCTCCACTAGGGTCCTAGTTTAGGTAGCAACAATCTACATTTGTTTCCCCACAAGCTCTTTTCTTTTTTTGCTAAACACAAAGCACTCAGCACGGACATTAAAGGTATTTCCCTTTCCTCTGCATGTACTAGGCTCTACGGCCTTTGCTCCAACAGGGGGGAGGTAACACTCTATTCTAACTCTTGCCCCAATGCCACATGCTTTATGCCTTTCATATGCATTAGGTTTGTGCAAAGCACAAAGCGCAAAGCATCAAGCTCTACCCAACATCACCAACACCACTACGTGTGCCCAGAAGCTTTACATACTTCCTTAGCCTAGTGTTTGTGCTTTGTGTGGAGCATAGAGAATCAAGCTCCCTACTTTTGTCCAGGGCTCCACACAACCTAAAGCTCACATAGCTTTTGCCTTAGCCAATTTTTTACAACTTCCATGGGCCTTTCCAAGGCATCAAGGCTTCTAAAACAAGTTTTAAGAATGCAAAACCAAGGGTTCTTAACCACAAAATTAATCAAAGAAATGACTACTTAGCCATTTACATCAACAAAGAAAGATGAGCATGAGCATCCTCCATCACAAAGAGAACGAGATGAAAAAACTTGTCCATATTAAGATTCAGGTCAAGAAGAACTGATTCACATTCCAGTGAGCAAGTATAATACTGACCCATGTATCTAAACTATAGACTTTAATGCCCAATTATGTTTTGTTCGATGCTTAAGCTTAGTGTGGTTTATCACCCTACTTGAAAAGTGAAAACTATAACAACATAGCGCATCCAAAATAAAACTACCACAACAACACGCAAGACACTAAGAACCTTTTAACTATGAAACAAACCAGCCTCATAGCAAAGGACTTGGTATGCCAATTCATATTCAGTGGATGAGTCTAATATTGACCAATGTATCTGAATTACAGATTTTAATGACCAATTATGTTGTGTTCTATGCTTAAGCTTAGTGCAGTTTATCACTCAACTCAAAAAATGAAAACAATAACAACACAAGACATCCAAAATAAAACAACCATCACAACAACAATAGACAAGACACCAAAAACCTTTTAACTAGGGAACCTGTTGTGCCATAAACTCTAGGATTTATTCAAGTGAGTCTACCAAGTGATGGAATACTTGTAATCAATCTTGCAAACATCAGCATTGAGATCAAATCAGCAAGGGTCTGGAAAACCAACATATTGTAAAAATCAGGAAAATATCAGTGACAATCGGCAAACATCAGCTAGGCCAAAAAATTGCGATTTGGAGATTTTATCGCCATAAAATCGAGATGTTTGCAACACTACTTATAACTGAGGCTCTTTTCTCAATTTTGTGAATAATAGATCTTCACTATAGCATTTTACACTCCCAGCAACAGAAATAGAAGCCTTACTCAAAAATGGCTTTCTTCTCCTGCTTTCCAAACTCTATCTTTGATCTGCCCAATCAAACCCCTTCCTTTATTGTAGCTATGCTTTTTAATTCTCCCCTACAAGATTCAGTTACCATCCACTCTGGCAATTGAACCATTTTGTTTCTCCAATGATTTGGTTATTCAATCATTCTTGAAACCACTACTAAAACAACACTCATTCCCAACTCTTGACAGGCTGTCTTGGTGTTTACATGGCAGCTCAACTTGTACCTTGCTTCATGACACAATACCTTTCCTTCTCCGTAGATTTTCCTTGCTTGAGTTTCTAGATATACCCCAGCAAGCAAAACCCCAATCACTTTTCCTCATCAAGTCTTTTCTTCTCTTCCTCAGGTTTCAACTACCAAGTTTCCTTGGCTTTTCCTACTAAGTAGTAAAGAACCAATCTCAAAGGACCAATGCCCTTTCTCCTTCATATCCGGTTTTCCCCTATTCCAAGATTTCCCACCTTCTTGAGTTTTCTCCCCCAAGGTTTCTACATTCCCTTTTTAACAGGGAAAACTCTGACATAACCTCAATCTTTCAAAAATCCATCAAAACCAAAAAATTCCACTCGGTCTTTCATGCCAATCTTTGTTCAGTGATTCCGTTCAGCACTTCGCTAAGGTTTATAATATCTATACACTAAGCTTTCGAAACAGATTGGAATGACCTATATTTTATTTGCTACCAAAAAAAGGAGATATTTCCACAAAATTTCAATAAGCAGCATTACTCTCCAAAAATTCAAATCTTCAAAATAGTCCAAAAATGCATAACTCAACAAACTGTTAACAATTAAGCAAAATTGAACAAGTATAGAAGCCCCATACAATGAGAATCAATTACGTCAATAAGCTTGGTTCCAGCATGAAATCATCAACAAATCTTAGAATTAGAAACCCCTTAATTGGTTCAAGGGAGCCACATGTAAGACCCAATGAAGGTGTGCAGATAGAATATTTTGGCCACTTGTCCTGACTACCACTAACAAATCAAATAGTTTCTTTCATACAGCAGGGATTCCCAACCCTTGTTTAGTATAAATTTCAAACTCGGGACAACTAATGTCCTAATGGTCTCAATCAAACAAATAGATTGCTGAATTTAATTAATGCTGAAATTAAATTTCAGACCATAGTATCAATCACACAGTAGCTAAAAATTAAATAAGGAAAGCATAAAAATTAATTTCACACATACACAGATAATTCCTCCTTCAAATCAGCTTTTAATTCCTTTGAAAAACTTACAAGAAAACCTCCACACACTGCCCAAAAAACAGCACTGCATGGATACAAAACACACCTTGAACTAAGTAAAACAACCGCTATATGGATGTACCAGTACCACCTGTCTGGATGAACTGTATGGACTGTGGTTACAGCTCTATGGATCTATACGGTACTGTCCATTCTACTGATGGATCTGTACAGTGTTGCTTGTATGACTATACAAACTTCCGTACACTATACAGGACTGTGCACTGCCCAGAAATGCCTCTTTCCTGGCTGCCTATGCTGTCTCCTTCTCCGAAGCTCAACCTGCTCAACTGCTCAAGTGTGGTCAAAGCCTCTACCTTGGCCTGCCTTTATACTTTTAGCAGAGAATCTATTTTTAAGATTATTACTAGTCTAAGTCATGCATGGGATAAAATTTTAGACTCAACTGCTAAAATTAAGACTTTCACTTCTTTTTTAACTGAAGTGAATTACAACATATAATTATGTTTCAAAATAGAATTACATTTTGAAAATATCTCGAACTACTCACATATTCACATTGAACCTGTGCAGAAGTTCCTATCTAAGCTATAATTTTCAGCATGCTTATTGTTAATGGGCGAAGTAATTCGAACAAAGTACCCAATAAGGAATAAAAGGAGGAACTAACAGAGAGACAAGGCAGGGGGGTTAGTATTGACTCAAAAGGAGGTTTTGTAACAAGTTTCTCTTAGGGCATGGGATCGATCTCCAATAGGATTGCAGAAGCCTGGGCACTGCAGAAAGTTCGGTAATTAGGGGTCAAGAGCTTAGGCTGCTTTGGAGATTCAAGATTAATAGTGAATCTAACAAATAACAAAGCAATCCTATTGTGATGTTATATCGCATCATCTTGCAGAGAAAAATTATTATGCAATTCTATGAATAAATAGATTATATCCACATTCCACGAATGCTAAAATGGAGAATGTACTAGTTAGCAAATACAGGAGCCAAACTAGATGGATGGCCGTATTATGTAATATTCCTAATTAGCCATGGCTAATTGGAATATTCGATTTTGCTTACGTTTGCCTTCTATAGTTATTTATGAATAAAAAGGTGAGGGAAAGGGGTCATGACTCACCTTTAGAATAAAAGTCACTTCCTAGTAGCACAATGTTGTGACTTAAAGGGGAGCCAAGGGGGCCAAAGGGGGACGCAGCGATGGAGCCCACGCAGACACTTGAAGGGACTGCGCAGAGGGGAAGAAAAATGTGGCAAGAGAGGAATTACGCTAGAGAAGGTGGGCCTTGGGATTGAGAGAGGCAAAGGCTATAAAGGAAAGAGTAGCTTCCTCATTTTGGCATTCGAATATGTGCATTGTGAGCTAGTCATTTCGACTTAGAGCACGCTGGCTGTTTAGCTAGTCTGCAGCACTGTTTAGTGCATCGAGTGTCTCCGTTCGAAGATCTCACCCTTAGCCCCGGGGGACTTCGAGTGCCTGCTCGGCAAGGTATTTCCATCAGTATTTTTGTCGTGTTTTCAGCAGCATTTTGGGCAGGAGGATTGAGCATCTCGGGATGACTGTGCAGCACTGAGAGAGATGACGCAGTTCTTTCTGGCAAGAGTTTTGGATTGGGGTTTTGCAGGAAGATTTATGTTGGGTGATTGAGCAGGGGACCAGCCCTTGCATATTTGAGGATTTTTGGCAAAGTTCCAGGCAGAGTTCTAGAGGGGTTTCTTCAGTGGCAGCGCAGGGCATTGAGGAACTGCACAGATCCCCAAGGGGGTGATTTTCGGAGGTCGGCCATTTCAGAAAAGCTTTCTGGGTTTTACTGGGTTTCTTGAGTAGAGTCCGATTCCAGAGTTTCAGCCTTTTCTGAGGAGGGGAACAGTCCCAAACTCTCATTTGATTTTCAGCAGCAGCAGCAGCACGACAGTTTTCCAACAGCTGGGACGTAGTTCAGAGAGAAGCCATTCCTTTGCTATTTTGAGTGTATTTCTTCTCTTGCCTTGTGCAAGTTGAGGTGCCATCTTCCTGATCACCTCCTGTACTCATTTTTCTACTCAGTATAATAAAATGGCTTGGTATTTCTCGCTGCATTTCTTGAGTATCTGTTTATATTTCATATATACGCTATTGTTGTTGCACTACTGTTATTATATCTCTATGATTTTCTCGGCTACTATACCACTTGTACGTTCTTCTGGTTGAGACTTTGCTAGGGTTTAAGGAATATTCCGGGTTAGGGATATTACAGTGGTATTAGAGCATAGATCTGGCTCAGCCTGTGGAGCTAGCAATCTATGACATCGGGGAAAAAACCCTACATCTGCTACAAAGGTAGGAGATACAGAGACACTGGACGTAGGTTGGAGAATACCTATGGGGAGGGAGACTGTGTTCCTGTGGTGGACGCAGAACAAAAAGAGCCAGTAGTGGAAGCAGAGCAGATGGCAGACAAGGATGGGAAGAGATTTGAGGATATGCTCCTCAAATCAGTGCAGGATCTGTCAAGGAAGACTGAGGTGATGGGGCAGAGATTCACGGCAATAGAGGCTAGACAGCGCGAGAGCCCACGGGTTTTTCAGATTGGTGAGGGATCGGGTGCATCCCATCATTCGCCAGAGCAGCGTGATACTGCGTAGCAGGTAGCCTCGCATGCCCCTACACGCTCTACCATGCCCACTTTTTTAGGAGCAGACACAAGGGCCAGAGCCCGATCATATGGGTGATTATTTTGCAGAATACTAGGCCTATGGGCAGGAGTTCTGGGATGCTCTCTCATTCAGAGACTTTGTTCAGCTCCAGTGCGATAGTAGACCCCACGACCATCACAGAGGGTACCGGCATTACCATGATGGTGACACCCACCGTGTTGCTAGTAGATTCCACTTGCCTATGTTTGATGGTTCATCAAACAGTTCAGCAAAGTCTTGGGTGGAGAAGCTGGACATTTATTTCCAGCTTAACCAGATGTCGGAGACAGAGGCCATCAAGGTGGCAACATTACATTTGGATGGTGAGGCTCAGAATTGGTGGTTTCATGGGATGGTTACACTCGAACACTCCACAGTGACGACATATGTCGAGTTCACCAGGAGATTGATGGAGCGATTTGATCGGAGGGATCCAGAGTAGCATTTTGTTGAGCTGACGAGGCTCAAACAGACAGGGAGACCAGAGACCTACATTGTAGAGTTCTTGAGGGTCTCAATGATGGTGCCAGATCTGTCCATGGCACGGAGGATCTATATGTATGTTGAGGGGTTAGCAGAGCCACTTCGGGATCCACTAGACCAGCTACACTCCAGGACGCTATTAGCAAGACCCAGGACTTACAGGATGTCTTACCCAGGACCCGGACAGCTTACCCCCAGAGATAGACTTTCCAGTCTAAGGGGAAGGATGTGAGGATTCCACCTCCAAAGGGGAATCCAGGACGAGTATAGATTGACGATGATGCCAGGAGAGAGCTGAAGAAGAAGCGGTTATGCTTCACCTGTCAGGAGCCGTGGGCACCCGGACATAGATGTGCGGCTGGCAAAGCACATTTGATTGAGGTCTTCTCCGAGAGCAGTGGGGAAGAGGATGATGAGGATGATGTGGAGGCAAGAGATAGTCATGTCGTGCAGGGACCTTTGCCACCTCCACCAACAACAGCAGGTGGTGCATCTTTTGCACCTACCGGAGGGGCCCTTGCAGCATTGCGAGGAGTTCCCAAGTATCTAACGCTACGCGTACGAGGGACAATACGTGGCTAGCGAGTATCAGTTTTGGTTGACAGTGGCGCAACCCACAACTTCATCGATGCACAGATGGTTGAGCAGAGAGGTATACAAACAGAGAGCTTCGATGGGTTTTCAGTCTTGGTCCCAGGAGATCAGACCATGATGTGTGCTCGTTATGCTCCAGAGTTATCAGTGACGATGGGCACCTACACATTGACTGACCACTTTTTCGTGGTCGATATTTCGGACACCAACGTGATACTGGGTGTTCAGTGGCTCATCACTCTAGGGAAGGTCACGACAGACTGGAAGACCCTAGAGATGGAATGGGATGATGAGAAGACAGGGAGGCATGAGAAGATACGGGGACAGCACACATATCCGCCTCAGACTGTTTCAGCTCATCGGATGGAGGCAGTCTTCCGGAAGGGAAACGTAGAGTGGGCAGTAGAGTTGCGTGCATCAGAGGCAGGGACTACAGGGCGGATGGTACATCCAGAGATACAGTCCATCCTTGACCGGTATGCCATAGTGTTTGGGGAAATTCCGCCAAGACAACCACCGAACCAAGGGTTTGAGCACACCATTGAGCTTGAGCAGGGTATTTACGCAGTGATTACTACCCCCTATAGGCATCCCAAGGCCTATCGGGATGAGATTGAGCAGACCATTCAAGAGTTGCTGGCTCTTGGGCACATTCAGTCGAGCACGAGTCATTTTGCTTCTTCCGTGGTGTTGGTGAAGAAGAAGGACGGCACATTGAGGATGTGCATTGATTATAGGGCCCTGAACAAGAAGACACTGAAGAACAGGTACCCCATACCTAGGATCGACGAGTTGATGGATGAGTTGAGAGGAGCATGGTTCTTCTCAAAGATTGATTTGAGATCTGGGTACCATCAGATTCGCATGAGGGAACAGGACATTCCCAAGACCGCCTTCAGGTGTCACTATGGGCACTTTGAGTTCTTGGTGATGCCCTTTGGGCTAACCAACGCCCCCACTACATTTCAATCCTGCATGAATCACATCTTCCGTAGTCACTTGAGGAAGTTTGTGTTGGTTTTCTTTGATGATATCCTCATTTACAACAAGACTTGGGAGGAACATCTCCAGCATATAGAGACAGTGTTGCATATCTTACAAGAGCAGCAGTTCTATGCCAAACTCTCCAAGTGTGAGTTTGGGTTGACGAAGATGTTGTACTTGGGACACATCATAGGAGTGCACGGAGTGAGAGTCCACGAGGAGAAGATCAGGGCCATCAGAGAATGGCCAGAGCCGAGGAACGTGACAGAACTTCGAGGATTCATTGGCATTTGCACCTACTACCGAAAGTTCGTCAAGAGTTTCTCACAGCTTGCTGCACCCCTAACGGATTTGACGAGGAAGGGGGCATTCAGTTGGATAGATACAGCGCAGCGAGCCTTTGATAGGCTCAAGGAGATTATGAGCAGCTGCCCAGTGCTTGCATTGCCAGCTTTCACGTAGCCATTTGTTTTGGAGTGTGACGCATCGGGAGAGGGGATCGGCGCAGTATTGATACAGGGAGGTCACCCTATAGCCTATGAGAGCCGGAAGCTCCTTCCGCACGAGAGACTGTATTCTATATACGACAAGGAGATGCTGGCCATCATGCATGCATTGGCCAAGTTCCGGTAGTATTTAGTAGGTAATAGGTTCAGGGTGAGGACTGATCACAACAACCTCAGATTCTTTTTGGAGTAGAAGCAGCTACAGGAGACGCAGCAGAAGTGGATCAGCAAGATCCAAGCATATGACTTTGACATCGAGTATGTCAAGGGTAAGAACAATGTGGTAGCAGATGCTCTTTCACGTAGACCAGCCACGTTGTCTCTTATGAGCTTGGACACAGACTGGAGGGCTCGACTATTAGTTGAGTACTCCAAGGACAGGTTTGCATGTGAGGTTTTGGATGGGCAGGTGGCGGATGACAGGTACAGGGTGGTCGATGAGATCATCTACTCCAGGGATCGGATCTTCTTGACTGAGGGATCTTAGCTCAAGAAGAAGATACTCCAGGCATCACATGATTCACCCTTGGCCGGCCATCAGGGGTTTACCAAAACCTACAAGGCCATCAGAGAGAGGTTCTCATGGAAGGGCCTCAAGGAGGATGTACTCCAACATTCCGGGAGTGCGACATTTGACAAGGGAGAGATGAGCCATCCCACGGGTTTATTGCAGCCTCTTCCCATTCCAGAGGGGAAATGGGAGAGTATTTCGATGGACTTCATCACAGAGTTGCCCATGGTGCAGGGCAAGGATTGTATCTTTGTCGTCGTTGACCGACTGACAAAGTACGCACATTTCTTTGCCATATCCGCACACTACATAGCAGCACAGGTGGCCGAGCTGTTCTTCAGAGAGGTCTTCAGGCTACATGGTCTTCCTAAGACCATCGTCAGTGACAGGGACAGCCGTTTCATGGGCGGGTTTTGGCAGGAGCTTTTTCGGTTAGTGGGGATGGAGTTGACACCGAGTACCAATTATCACCCACAGACAGACGAACAGACAGAGATAGTTAACAAGTGGTTGGATGCATAACTATGTCAGTGGGCAACAGAGGGCATGGCTGAAGTGGCTGCATCTACGGGAGTACTGCTACAACACTACACATCACATGTCCATTGGTATGTCACTATTCTATGCTTTGTATGGGTATCATCCTTTATCTTTTGTTGACATGATGTTTGGTGATAGCAAGGCTCCGAGGGCGAAGATTTGGATCCAAGAGATTCAGGATATCCTCCGAGCTCTCAAGGATAACATGGCTACAACGCAGAACCAGCAGAAGCTGTATGCTGACACGAGTCGGGTGGAGAGACAGTTTGAGGTAGGGGACATGGTCTACCTACGATTACAGCCATACCGACAGTCATCACTGAAGCAGAAGGGGGCTGAGAAGCTCAAGCCCCGCTTTAATGGACCATACTGGGTGATACACAGGATTGGACAGGTTGCATATGAGTTGGAGCTGCCCCAAGGTAGCAAGATTCATAACGTTTTTCATGTATCATACCTGAAGAAGGCATTGGGGCAGCAGGTGACAGTGACAAATGAGCTACCACCCATGGATGATGAGGGGCATTTAGTGTTGCAGCTAGAGGCTATTATTGATACCAGGGAGAGGCAGCTGCAGAGCAGAACGGTCCGGGAATTCTTGGTGAGGTGGAAGAATTTGCTGGAAGAGGATGCCACTTGGGAGAGTGAGAAAATATTGCAGCATCCATCACTCAGTTGCTTTAGGACAAGCAACATTTTGCCGGGGGAGACTGTGATATTCCTAATTAGCCATCGCTAATTGGAATATTCGATTTTGCTTACTTTTGCCTTTTCTAGTTATTTATGAATAAAAAGGTGAGGGAAAGGGGTCATGACTCACCTTTAGAATAAAAGTCACTTCCTAGTAGCACAACGTTGTGACTTAAAGGGGGGCCAAGGGGGCCAAAGGGGGACGCAGAGATGGAGCTCACGCAGACACTTTGAGGGACTGCGCAAAAGGGAAGAAACACGTGGCAAGAGAGGAATTACGCTAGAGAAGGTGGGCCTTGGGATTGAGAGAGGCAAAGGCTATAAAGGAAAGAGTAGCTTCCTCATTTTGGCATTCGATTATGTGCATTGTGAGCTAGTCATTTCGACTTAGAGCACATTGGCTGTTTAGCTAGTCTGCAGCACTATTTAGTGCATCGAGTGTCTCCGTTCGGAGATCTCACCCTTAGCCCCGGGGGACTTCGAGTGCCTGCTCGGGCAAGGTATTTCCATCAGTATTTTTGCAGTGGTTTCAGCAGCATTTTGGGCAGGAGGATTGAGCATCTTGGGATGACTGCGCAGCACTGAGAGGGATGACGCAGTTCTTTCTGGCAGGAGTTTTGGATTGGGGTTTTGCAGGAGGATTTATGCTGGGTGATTGAGCAAGGGACCAGCCCTTGCATATTGGAGGATTTTTGGTAGAGTTTCAGGCAGAGTTCTAGAGGGGTTTCTTCAATGGCAGCCAGAGCATTGAGGAACTGCGCAGATTCCCAAGGGGGTGATTTTCAGAGGTCAGCCATTTCAAAAAAGCTTTCTGGGTTTTTCTAGGTTTCTTGAGTAGAGTGCGATTCTAGAGTTTTAGCCTTTTCTGAGGAGGGGAACAGCCCCAAACCCTCATTTGATTTTCAGCAGCACGGTAGTTTTCCAGCAGTTGGGACGCACTGCAGAGAGAAGCCATTCCTTTGCTATTCTGAGTGTATTTCTTCACTTGCCTTGCGCAAGTTGAGCTGCCATCTTCCTGATCACCTCCTGTACTCATTTTTCTACTCAGTATAATAAAATGGCTTAGTATTTCTCGCTGCAGTTCTTGAGTATCTGTTTATATTTCATATATACGCTATTGTTGTTGCACTACTGTTATTATATCTCTGTGATTTTCTTGGCTACTATACCACTTGTACGTTCTTCTAGTTGAGACTTTGCTGGGGTTTAAGGAATATTCCGAGTTAGGGATATTACATATTAGGTTGCTCATTGTGACCTCAATTCGCAAAATTGACCTTACATTTAGACCAGGGTGGAGAAGGATTGTACAGATAGAAGCGAATTTCCCAATCAGGGCAGGTAGAGATAGGCACTGGGAATTACAGGTAAAGGATCAGCACTCCAACATTAGAGTTCTACAATATTGATTCAGGCCTGCAACGGCCCCACAAAGTTAAAGAATGCTTGAGTCGCTACTTGTAGAAGCATTGGAAAGGCTAAAATGTAGGGCTACAGATATAAAAGTGGGTCAAAGGGAGCCCCAAGGGTTAGCTCAGCCGGTCGAATCCCCGTTGTTAAAGTACCTCGCCAATCGGGAGGTCACAGGGTCAATTCTCCTCGACGCCCTTGGGGTTAGTCTCAGCTAGTAAGCCGCAAGGCTTGATCCCCTTCGGGGTTGATCAGCTCAGTTCTTTCCTATGGGCAAAAAAAAATAAAAAGAGTGGGTCAAAGGGAGATCTTAGCAGAAAGCAATGTAAAGATTAGGGGCACCATTGAGCAGTTGGAGAAAATTCCAAGGTCGGCAAAGAAGTTGGACAGGATAGAGGGGTGGAAGATGGATATCGATAAACAGCGTAAGTTAGAGGAAAGAAAAATGGGAAAACAAAAAGTTCATGCTCAGAACCAGGAAGAAGTCAGAGGTATTCCCTCAGAACCCGACATTTGATATAGCTCATACTCGTCACCAGTCAATAGCTATCAAAACAATGATTAAGGGCAAGCAGAGCGGTATTTCTGGACAACAGTCACACAGAAGAGGATGACAACAAAACAAAGAAATGAAGGCTAACAAACAGCTTATTCCTACAGTCCCTCCTGTCAAAGTCAATTCCTTTGCAGTCAGTAATAGAATGCATGGGTCTTGTTTGTCTGTTAGTAGTTTTCAAAAATTGTTTCTAGAACTGATGTATTAATGGTCACTGCCATCAGGAAGCTCAGACAGGTGATCATAACTAAAATTTTGTGAATTTTAATTCAGGACTGTTATGCAAGTCATAAAGGGTGCCAAATTTTAGAAATAAGGCCCAAGAAGTCAGCAAAATAATACATAAAGCTTTGTTTGCGGAATGTAAAACACCCTTTGGGTATAGTTGGGGTTGATACTATTGTGATTTTGTACAGTCTTAATAAAATATCATTACCGTTAACATAAGGGGGGAAAAACAAAGAGGGGAATATTAAATGAAATGAGTACCAAAGCATCAATCCATAGCAAATGACAGCATTTAGTACCATGGGAAATTTAAAGTGGCAGGGTTGTAGTAACGGCCACTAAATGTTCAAAGGCAAAACCTTGATCGGAGGACTCTTCATTATAGATCACATAGTGAGATGCAGTCCATCTCATGTGGGGAGATTAACAATGAGCCTACTGCTTTTATGGATGGTAATCGTACTTCAATCTATAAATTAATCTCTAAGTGATTGGCTAGGATGAAAAAATTGAATTCCGGGATGTTTTCGAGGGGAAAAGCGGTAGAGGAAGATGGGAAAGTATGTCAGACAGGATAAGGGATGAGTGGTGTCACCTTAGGTGCACGATGGAATCTCCAAGCCTCAGTTCTTGGTTAAAAGAAGGGGAGAGAGGAGTGGAAGGAGATCACTAGTTCCATGTTATGAAGATTGCTTCAGAAGCCAACAGGGCCTTGGTTCACTGTGAGATCAATTGAGTGCTAACCCATTCACCAGACTTCCATTCTTGCTGGAACCTGCCCACCCAAATGGCTTGTCAAAAAAGGATGAGGCCAGATGAAGTGCCGTGTGATTGCAGCAGCATAAATACCCCTCATCCCTGACACCTAAACCCGAGGAAGTCCACGTTACGTCGTGACAACCCTAGCCTCGGGATGTGAATCTCAGAGCAACTTCCTAAAAACCTAGTGAGAGTAAGATTGTTTCAGAGATGCTTCCAATCTATGAGTGACCGGCCCTAATTGCTGCTAGATTGCTCCAATTGACCTTGGAGAGAAATTTTGTGAGGAGACCAAACTGGAGACTTGGATTATAAAGTCGGAAAGAGTTGTCCATAGCTAAGCAACGCCAAGAGGAGGTTAAAATTTAAAAATCAAAATACCTCTGTAGGTTGACAAATTTCAAACTTCCTGGGGCAATTTGTTTTCCCGTTGATGCTAATCCAACTGAAATTTACCAAAAAAAAAAATGAAATAAAATGAAATTGCACTAATGACTATCGATTACCAAAATAGGTCAATGGGGATGGATAGAACAGCAACTAATGACAGAGATGTAGGCAGAGAAAATAAAAAATCCATTAGTTGTCACCAGCATCTCTTCATTGTTCACTGTTCTTATGTAGCCCTCACAACCCAAGCAACCAACTGGATTTTGACCAGAATCTCTGTTATCCATCTTTCCGTGTCTTAGCTATATTGATATAGAACCATTGTAACTCAATTAAATTATGTTCTTTAGTGGTTCTCGAGTTTTTTAATTTCAGTAACTTGGACTCTGAAAAGATCTCTGTTTTCTTGTAAAGGAAGCAGATTTCAACCAAAATCTTAAAATTGCAAAACCTCCCTCGCAGTTTGCACTTATTGAACTTAAAAACTGTACAAGTACGGACCATTTTCACTCCTCTAAAATAAACAAATAATACATATCAATGTGTACAAGGCGAGAATAATTTGAATGTTCTTACATGGGCTTTCTCTGTTATCTGTTCTGGTCGGTAAATTCACCAGATCGTTGTGCTGTGCGTCGACTCAGAATGAAAGTTTGGTTCCCTAAAATGCCACCGGCTTTCGTTGTTCACATATATGCATTACGTAGATTCTTGTTCTCAAATGTTTGATGATTCTCAACGATAATAAACACGCTAGTCTGTCGCTCCTATTTCAGCCATCCACCAGTTCGATTATAACGCCCTATGAATCCCACTCTAACATTTGCTCCAATGAAATCCTGTGCGTTCATGTGTGTTGTGGCATCCTTCGTAGCGATTGACTTGACTCGTAGGTGGCATCTTTGGTACATTTATGGTCATGGAAAGGAAGGAAAGTGAATTCTAAAATAATTCTAACACAGATTAAATTTTTTTATCGGTATAAAATATAAGCATTTTGTAGATTACAAATTAACATGCATTTAAACGGATTTAACTATTAATTATAATTAATTAATTATTGTTATTTACATAATTTTATTTAATCAAATATTTTATCTATATTATAATTATAATTAAATTATTAATTATTTTATTTTATTTTTTAATCTAATCAAAATGTTTACAATATTTTTATCATATTATACTCTCAAAGTAATTAAGAAAGAAAGAAATTGTTTTAATGTTCACCAGGTTAAAGATAGTCTATAGGACATATTGCTTTTTCCTCTGCTTAATGTATTCGGCCTTTTTTTTGTGAAACTTCAAAATAAATGCTCTCAAATTCTCGACAAACCCCTCGCTAAATAGATTATCCCAAGAGCTGCCAGCATATCTGCATAACTTTCCATGTTGTCTTTGAAGGCCTCACATTCTAAAATGAAATATTTTTATGTTTCCACTTTTCTAGAAGAACAAAAAATGCATACTCTTTCCTTCCACACTTCCTTTGGCCTTTTCTAGCGCCTTGTTTCACAATGGAGTTGATGAGAATTAGTCCTTAACTTAGCAATAAGAATTTTGGCTCTACAAGAGATATTGGCCTCTATGTATACTTTTGTTTGATGACTATGAGTGGGATTAAAGACTTCAATATAGTAATTTTTCTTTCTTCCTAGCTCCTTATCCCAAGTATGCTTGTGGGAATTTTCCATAACAAAAGCTTTTATCTTTTTGTTGTTTACGGAACACGCGTTCAAGCAAATACCCCATTTACTAAACCATTTGTTATTTTGTTGCATCCAAGTTTTTTTGCTCTTGCACAATCTATCATTAAGACAACCTTAGGCCATCTACCCTCTTCCATTTGGTCAATTTTTTTTAAATACCTTATGACTCGCACCATAGCAATTGCTTCAATAGGAGCAATCCCTATTTCATTTAACAATATATCATAAGGAACTGCACTTTTAATCTTAAATTTGTTTGTAACCAAACGCTTCTGAATTTTCTCAATTTGTCTCTACTGCATGTCGGATGTACTGCTGGCCCATAGTTCACAACCATAGAGAATCACCAAAATCACTAGAAACCCAAAAAGAGTTTGAGTGGTTTTCCAGTCCCATAACTCTGTCTCTCTACACCTATTTTGAAAAGCATAAAATGCTTTCCAACCCCCCAATGTTCTTTTCTTTCTACAACCATTCCAACTTAGATTTTTGTTGAAGTCAAGTCCGAGGTATTTGTAATCCGCAACTTCTTCCAGAATGTTGCCTTCAAAGTAGAACTTATGCTCGTTATGTTTTCTTTTCTTAGAGAAGACCACTACTTTCGTATTTATGATATTGACTTGCCTCCCCACACTTCTACAAAAATGCTCAAGGGATAGTAAGTGCTCTTGCAAACCAAGAGTCGATTTAGCAATCAGAATAAATGTCATTTGCATACAAAAGAAGCCTTGTAACAAACGTGCCCAAATAGATGCCATCACCCCTTTGCGAATTTAACCACTCCTCAAGCTTGTCGATATATAAACCAAAAAGGGTAGGAGACAGTGGGCAACCTTGTTTGACCCCGATATCGCTTCTAAAACTTTCAGAAATGTCTGTTGAAGTTCTAATTTTGACTTTCACCTCTTCGTACAGTCTATCCACAGTTGCTCCCAAATGTTTAGGAACCCCAAGTTCCTCCATTCTGTGCCAAAGCCTATCCCTAGGAACCGAATCAAATGCTTTTCTAAAATCAACAAAATAATAAAAGACTTCTTCCTTTTTCTCCCAAACATTTTCTATAATGTACCTTAAAATATCATTTTTATAGATATTTTTTAACATTATTTTATTATAATATCTTTATATTTTTTATTATTTTATATATTTTTAAAAATAATATTTTTTTTAAGTTATACTTATATTCATTCATATTAGTTTTAAAAATATATACAATATATTTACACATTTTTTATTATTTAATTAGATACCATGCATATTAATACTTAAAATGAGATGAATAGTGAATGTTAATAATGGAAGGAGGTGATGCTAACGCTTTTAAGTTGCTTTTAATAGTGTATTGTGTTGTTTTAGTTTTCTAATAGTTTTTGAAATAGAAGTTGATGAGACATGGTGTATAGTAGTTGTTTTAGTTGTTAATGAATATTAAATTGTATTTTTTAAGGTGATATTTGATTTGGTTAATGTTTTTATATTATATATAAATATGCACAATTTAATAATTGTTTTTCTTTTAAATAGAAGTTTGATGAGACATGTTGTATAGTAGTTGTTTTAGTTGTTAATGAATATTAAATTGTATTTTTTAAAGTGATATTTGATTTGGTTAATGTTTTTATATTATATATAAATATGCATAATTTAATAATTGTTTTTCTTTTTACTTTTTTAATCGTTTATTTACATTAAATGTATTGGATGAAACCATGTTAAAAAGAAATGTAGGAAGAAGAGTCTCTATGATAAAATTAGGTAGAAACAATAACAACAAAGATTGTTAAAAGAATATACAATTCTGTTAAGAGTAGATAATAATATTTTGCTTTTAATAATTCTTAGTCATCTTTTATTATAAATTACACATAAAATAAGAACTACATGCTTCAATGGAGAATCAATGTAAAAAGCTAATGGTTATAGCCAATTTCACGACTCAAAGCATGAAATCTATTCCTCATGCTATGAACCTTGAGTGTTGGTAACATTAAGCAAATATTTGACCAAGATTCTACAACTTTGATGGTTAGTTTTAGGATCAGCTAAATAGTAATAAACCATCTCAAGATTCTTACAAGCATTACCCATGTCCTCAATTTATTCCTCGAATAACATGTATGTTCAAATCATTGAGGTGTTACCTGAATTCTAGAAATATGGTAGATAAGAATTCCAATAGTAATTGTCTTTTGTTATTGGAAATTACAAACTATTATAACAACCTATCCGAACCACCAATCATGAGTTAAGACAAATTTGAATCTAATCAATCACCAAAAACATTAAAAAAATAGCTAAAAATCATAAATTGGTTACTTGATAGATCCCTTTGAGGGTGCACCTTAAAGAGGAGTTAAACATGGTAATGGAGGCTGCAAAATGGTGGAGATAAAGGAGTATGGGGGTAAAATGATTTCTTTTCATTTAAAAAATGAAACAAATTCAAGATCAACATCTCCCCCACACTTAAGCAATCGCATGTCCTCATGCAACAAACTGCTCAAAAAGGATCCTTTCCTAAATTTTAACAAAATTTATTGCCATCCTCAACCATGCATGCTCTACTACCTTAATCAAGATGTTGATGTTGAATGTGGAGATTTCCCTTGCTTATTGACAATTACTTTGTTGTTTTGCAAACTTAGTTTTTAACCTTTTGTGATGCCCCCTCCACAATATTGCTAGATCACGCCTCATCTTGATTTTTAGAAATAGGATTTTGTATTTGAGGACTAGTTGTTCATGTATCTTATCTTCTCCTTCAAAATCTCATTTTTAGCTTTACTATACATGTCCAATAGCTCATACTCCTTGACTAATTGTTTGAGTTTCTTAATCTTCCTACTATGTTCTGAAAATATCAAGGTGTGTTTGAATATGTGCTACCATTTTGATTAAACTTTTCCATAGGAAAAATGGAAGGTTGATTTTCTTTCCTTCAAAATGTAAAAGGAAATGCACATGGTATAAGAATGTGACAATAGACCTTACTTCACATGTAATGAATCTTTGCACAGTCATCAAAACTTCTCTCCATTCTTCCTCTATCCATGATCATGGGATACGCTTGATCCAATTAGGGTTTTTATGAGATGACAACAAATACTTGTTCCAATTCTATCTTTTAATCCTCATCTCTTTAAACCATCGATCACCCTCCTTAGGAAATTTAGTGACGATTACTATTGAGTCCTCAGAGACTGATAGGTTCATACTTCCAATCCTGGTTTTGTTCCATTGAAGCTCTCAACAAATGCCTTCATAACATCATCATTATACCCTATAATTTTTTTAGAGAATGTGAGTGTTTTTGGGAGCGGGAAACATTGTAGAAACCCTAAATAGATATTGTGCTCGCAATGGCATCCCTAGAGGGGGCTCCTCCCTCTCTCCTTAATGAGGCCGCAACCTTCCAAGTCCTTGCGGTTGCTCTTTGGAAGAAGTTGTGGAACAAAAATGTGAAGGCAAAGTTCGTTAAAAAATAAAAATCCATCCCCTCAGTGACTCCACCATAGGGATTCCAATGAACAACCATCGCCTTCTTTGATAGTGCTCCTGTTGGAAATTTCACAAGGACGTGATCGTCCCCTCGATCTATCAAAGCATGGGTCGACAAGACTTGGAAGTCAATGATGAAGGCTAATATCATATTGTACCAATGTGGCAATGCATTTTTCGCTTTTCTATTTGAACTCAAGGAAGATAAAAATGTGATCTTCATAAACAGGCCCTATTTTTTTGGATCTCAAGGGATGTATCTAAACAAGTGGTCTTTAGGATTCAACCCAGATGAAGATATCCCGAATGCAATCCCAGTATGGGTTAAGCTCCCTCATCTTCCGCTCTCTTGTTGGAGTGATGATTCCCTAGGAGAAATTGGAAATGGAGTCGAAAATTATTTGGATAGGGTAGAACTGAAAGGATCTCAGTTTGCATGCACTAAAATTTGTGTTGAGGTAGACCTAGAGAAGGGTTTGCCTTTAGAAATAAATCTCACTATGGGGGGTTGGAATTATTTCCAAAGTCTTGATTATAGCAGATCCCATTTAAATATAGATTCTGCCATGAATACAGTCACTTTGCCAGAGATTATTAAAAGCCCCCCACAAGTAAGGGCACGTCTCCACTAGTATATCGAGATGAGTAGTGGCAGACTGGAAGGGTGGGGAGGGAATAGAGGCAAGGCATCAACGAACAAGAATCAAAATACTCAAAATAAAAATGGGGCTTCATCAAAAACAAATCAATATGATGTTTTTTAGAGTCAAACTGAGAATGATCAGGAGGATCCAAACACTAATTCGAACAAAAGAGCTTCTAGAGAAGACACAAATATAATGGAACAAGAAGATTAGAAGATAAATAAAATAAAGGAGGTTCCAAACCCCGATAATAATTCAGATCTACAAAACATGGAGCCAACCCCCTACAGAAACCCTACAGAGACAAATGCAGAATTCTAAGGGAGTCAGAGAAGCCAGAAGCTCGAGAAGCTCAGAGCACTGACTGAAGGAGTCAAGTCCATAGAAGCCTAAACCTATCTTCAGAACAAGGACAACCAGGGGTAAGATGGCATTCTAAGCCCATTGATTCATCTCTAAACTAATGGAGTTAAGTGTAGCACTTGTAAAAGAATTGAAGCCATAATCCCAGAGAGCCTAATCGAGTTGATTAGAGCTCAAGGAGACATAGCCCAAGATATCAGGGTGAACTCCATATTATATTGTTGTCTTATGGGTTTGTTGAATTGTTGCTTTATTTACTGTTATTTGTGTTTCACATTAGCATAAGCAAATGAACATAAGCACTCAATAGTAAAAAACAAATACAATCATACACCTATAATTTCAAGCATTTCCTAATTCCGCATTGGTTAATCATTAAGACTTGGGGAAATTTAAAGATTTGGAAGTGGGAGAGGTTCTTGTAAGCTAGACAAGAAACCTGCCCCATTTTCAGATCAGGTGGTATCAGAGCTTAAGATTGATTAACCCCACCTTCAAAGAAGGTTATATCAGAATGCTTGATTGACAGGGCAAAGATTGCTTGTCTGAAATGTGTTTGGACAGTCAAGGATTGATTGCCTCATTGATTGTATGCTTGGTTTCAGACTGACTATTGTTTGAGTTTGCAGAGGTGAAGGGAAAGCTATTGATAACTCAGTCCAGGAATGACAAGAAGGAAGAAGGGTTGAAGGCATTCTTCTATCCCAAAGGACCTCAGGGCAATCCTTGAAGCACAAAGGGTCGTTGCAAGAGGTTACTAAATAAGCTCTTTAATAATCTTGTTTGAAGTTCTTTTGTGCACTTTGAAAATGACAACTTCTACAAGTGAGTCCTCAAATTCTTCTTGCTCCCCAAGTTCCTTTAATGGAGACATGAGGCAAGACTTGTCCACCATGATGGATATGGTTAGAGAAATGTATGAGGATGGAAGGAAGAGCAACATACTTAGAGAGCAGTTGAATTCCATGGAGGAAGAGAAGCAGATGCTTTCTGGAAAATTGCAGGAAATGGAGAGGCAACTTCATATTGCAAATATGAACTTGAAAAGGATGCATGAGTTGGAGTCACAACTCTTTATTGCCAAAGAAGCCTTGGCCAAGTATCAGCTTGAAGAAGAGGTAAACCATTCTTGTTTGTCTTCAAATTATTTTAAGAATGTTTATATTGGTTCTTTTGCAAAACATACCAGAGGCATAGGTTCCAAGCTAATGTCCAAGATGGGCTATGAAGGAAAAGGATTGGGAAAACATGCACAAGGTATTGTTGAGCCAATAATGGTTGAGGAAAGGCCTAAGTATTTGGGTCTTGACTATGGACAGTCTTATGGAGAGAGTTCCAAAGTTGCCATGAAGGCCATTGAAACAATTCCAAAAAGGAGTTTCATTGCAGGTCCTCTACCTCATAAGTGTGAGGATTGCATTCAGGAGGAATGCAATAGCTCGAAACATCGTTCGTAGGATGCAGGTGTTCAGAAGCACACACTTGAACCAGAGAGTTGTGGAAACTCTGACATCCTTGAAGAAAGTGATGGTGTTACAAAGGGAGCCACTTCTTCATTTGCTTCAACTCCTCGTGAAGGCAATAAAGGTGAAAGAGGGAGGTATAAATCTGGTTCTAAACACATTCCTTTTGATTTTGTAAAGCATGGAAAAAAGATTGCATGTTCCTTTTGTGGTTTGGATAACCATTATGTTTCTAGATGTTGGAAGAGGATGGTCACATACAGGAAACCTTTGAAGGAAAAGAAGCAAGTAGCCAAAGGTCCACAGGACAAGGCAAATCATGTTGTCAAAAGGATGCACATGTGTTGCACTTATTGCCATAAGCAAGGTCATCTTGCTGAAAGGTGTTGGACTTTGAATCTAGCACTGCTTCCACCAAAGCTGAAGGAGAAGGTGGAAAAAGAAAATGGCAGGTATGGAAATAAAGATTCCATGATTGATGTGTTTCAAGATGATTCACATATTGATGCTGATGTGCAAACAAAGGAGGGACCTTTGAAATGGATTGGTAAGAAACGGTTAGAATTCTTATCCAATTAAGACTGCATGTCTATTGATGCATCTGTTTGCATTTCTTTGTGGAATAAATGCAAGTTGCAGGATCTTACCATAATGGTAAATGGAAAGAAGCTGAGTAGGAAACTCACTTTATTGCTGCAACAATATGTTCATTTTAGCTTCGAAAGTACAGTGTACTTAAGCGAAAGTTGAAAGATGGAATGCATGCAAGAGCATGAGATGCATGTGATGTTGGCTTGGGAGAAGTTAACTTGGTCTCTAAAATGGAGATAATGATGAAGTGTTTCATCCTTTGGAAAAAAGTCCTAACGGTCTTTTTCCTACATGCTTGACTTGAAGAGTCATTTGTTGTAAGGCTATGTTTTATTGGCTTGTTATCTAGTCAATCATTTGTATGAATATATAAGACATGGAAGGGTTCACAAGATGTGAAATATGTTTCTTTGTTGAAGCAAGAGTTAGTCCATCCAGTTATTGTTTATATGCCTCTTGTTGTTAACAATTGTTGTTGGCAGCTTTTCAAACAGGTACAGATGAAAGTTTTGTGGAGAAGATGTACTTCACATTCATTTGAGCCACCTTGGATCAAGGATCAAGGCAAAGAATTTCAAACTACCTTCTGTAAACTTCACAGCAAAAGATCTGCATGAAGTCAAGGAGGAAAACAGTTCTCCCCGAGACGACCAACCCATCCAAGAAGGGAAGTGGTTGGATTTTGGTTCAGAGGCACTATGCAAAGGCAAGTGTAGGGAGGTTGAAAGAAGAGGGTGTTGTTACTCTCATTTACTACTTAGATCAGTGTATCAGTATTTTGGTGGACCAAAAGTTCTTTTAGTGGGAAGGCGTGATCCGAAATGGATCCTGAGACTCTCTAAGTCTTCATGAACTCTCTATAATTTATGCCAAAGATTAAAAATCTTGTGAAGATCAAGCTTATCAGAGAAATCCTCATGACAGTTTCTAACTGCGATCAGTGCGGATCAACAAGGGTCGTCGATCAAGCGCGGACCATGGTAACAAGCGTCATTGCGAATTAGCAAATTTAGCGATGGTTTGAGTCAACGGGGGAGAAATCTAATATGCGATTAGCGACAAGTCGCTAATTGCATGTCGCAGGGCAAACCCCTCGAAGAAGGAGAGCCACATGCGCCCGGACTTGAAAAATCATGAAATGCAGTGGAAAGTGTTTCGGCTCCATCCGAGGTGGGATTCCACAAAAAAATAGCAGGATATCAGAAGGCCTTCGAGTGATAATCAGTTTAGACAGAGTCCCACCCGATGCCATGCAGCGAGTGACACGCGTCCGGTAGAAGATAAAGAAAACCGCTCAAATCATACGGGTAAACGTCGAGCAAGTTATCTGCTCGATATGTGCGATGACCATAGGATCTGGAGGGTCCAGATCAATGGCGGAGATGCGACCCAATGGATGATCGGATTTGACAAAGTTATAAAGTAGATTGTGCGGGATTTTGAAGTCCGACATGGACGATGAGTTGGCAGAGATTTGTGTTTCGTGGCATTCTTGGAGTATGTTAGTGTCAGTCTTTCTAGCCTTCCTCCAGTGATCAAATATGCTCTTACAAAGTGATTTTGAAGTGTGAAGGTCAAATTTTGTCATTTCAATGAGTCTTCAAGCAAAATTTGGTCACTAGGCATTAGGTCTAGGGTTTGCTCTCACTTTTTTCAAAGTTGCCCAAATGCCAATCTATGTCACTATTCAGCTGAGTCTATCATCATTCATAGGGTTTTCATTATCATCTCAGTGTCTAATGAGTCATTTTACACCTTGTTCATGCTTCAGTTGCGCCTAGGGAAGGTCATTTCCCTCTCCTAGGGTTTT